>VCRD01002281.1:0-77068 GCA_006783055.1 Trinorchestia longiramus | reverse complement strand
GAGAGTAGTGAGCTTGGTTAGAAAGGATGTGTAAAGAAAAAGAACAAGTTTAACTTATCGTTTAAGAGCAATAAAGCACGATCGTATGTCTCTTGTAACTAATTATATATTACCAGCTCATTATCGAAACAAGCTCATTAATAAAATGTCATTATCAAAACAAGCTCATTAGCAAAACAAGCTCATTATCAAAACAAACATTAACAAAACAAGTTCATTATCAAAACAAGCTCATTATCAAAACGAACTCATTAACAAAAACACATTAGCAGTCTGCATCAGCGTCCTTTCCCTTCCATTGTTTTTTTGCTCCCATGTTCTCAGAAAACCTCGCAAATACTTCTGATAATTACGTTCATACAAAATTCTTGTGCTCACGATTGATTCCTTGATGCAGAACTTCCGCTTTACGGCAACTGGAGAGTGCAGTGCACCAAACTCAGTTATGATCCATACAAGAAGACCTTCACTGAACATTTTGGTAGATATTGTTTTCCATATTGAAACTCTTGAAATTGAACAAATACTATATTTTCATTCAAAATTGATGAATACATGCAAACGTTCATTATTATAGGTCCCATATTAGGTAATAAAGGTAATTCATAACATTTTATACCATCATTAATTCACATGTTAGTTAACAGCTATATAAACAGGCTGTGTGTTAGCCCGCCTAACGGTAAAAACCAGTGTTTCTCAAAGTGGTCCGTACCGCTCCTCTGGGGGCCTTGAAGTAATGCAAGGGAGCGGTAGGAGGGTGCGCCTTGAATGGGGGGCGTATATTACTGTATAATATACAGTAATATAATCATTACTTAGTCACTGCTAAGGGACTATTCGACACTAAGACACTATTTGGTTTTCAGGGAAAATCAAAGAGCCCTACGGTGATTGAAAAAACTTTGAGAAACACTGGTATAAACAATACTATGTGTCTTAAGCTACATGAGTAACATTGTCATATTGGGAAATCCGAACATTTTTACATTCAGGGCTTACTACTGTTTCTCTATAATAATTATGCCCTAGATATCTGAGATACCCTAATTCTGAAGACCTTTCGTCATTTACACACGACGGCCGTTTAAATCACCGCCAGCTGATGAGAAGTTTCTATTAGCCATTTTTCATATTCCACAATCATGAGCCCGGAATTCTTATTTGATCAATGTGTCTGGTTTGCCTGATATTTGATTTTTGAACAGTCAAATAGAAGGGAAATAAAGTGCTCGTAGTCTTTGCAGAAATACCGGTGCAAATACACCGGTATCAATCAATCTTTTTACGTTTTCAGTTATCCTGCTACTGGAAGTAGCAGTTAACAGTTTTCACTGACGTTAACATCACAACTATAATATGACAAAAACTGCAGGCGAATTAATTTCCATAGGTTCAGCGATATAAAATAACACACATGTGTCTAACCATTGCACTTGTAGAATATTCTTCCTATACACAGTGAAGCTTCGATATACAAACGCAACAATATAATTTTTTTTCGTATACTAATCAGTCTTTCGTTGTGTATTTTCTTTGATAAACTAATTTTTTCGCTGTACGAACGCAGTCAACCGAGAAATTCTGAGTCGTGTTCACCGTGCTGGAGGTCGGTTGCACGAAACACCTGTCTCTTTCCGTGACAGCAAGAGAATGAGAACGGAAAAGACGTGTCATACCCAACTAAAATACTAAACTCATATGTTCCTGCAACAACCCCTTACTGTTCGAGTAGATAGAGTTTCACCTGAATTCTCAAAGGTTCCCTAACTGCACAAGTAAAACGATTATTTAAGGCGTCTCTTCCCTGACTGCACAAGCACAACGTTTATCTAAGTCGCCTCTTCCTCCCTTAAGCGAAGCTCGACCACCACACACATACCACAAGAAGTTCAAGTCTCCAAGACACTGAATGACAATACCATTCATGACATCTATTTGGGGTACCGCAACCGCTGAAGCCCTCACCAACAAATGAGACAAGATTAGTTATTTTTTCTGATATAAATGATCGTTCGCCATAGCCAAGTTTTGGGACACTGCCCGCACACACATATACATACACTGCTAAGAGACCCTGCTATCTAGAGCTCATTTTATTAGTTCTACCTCACAATTAAGGTCACATGCACTGCAATGACTAATATAATTAATGCCCCGGCAATGACAATAAAAGTCGTGGCCACAGTAATCCATTAAAGTCACTCACGGCAATTACAGTTAGGGTCAATGTCACGGCATTGAATTTGAAGTCACACTCACGGCAATTACAGTTATGGTCAATGTCACGGCAATTACAGTTAGGGTCAAGGTCACGGCAATCAATTAAGTTCATATTTACGCAATTACAGCTAGGGTCAATGTCATGGAATTGAATTAAAGTCACATTCACGGCAATCACAAGGCAACAGTCCCAGCACTCACAGTTAAAACTATACTCATGGGAATCTAATTAGAGTCTATTAACCTTAATCTTCTTCGTAGCTCAACTCGCACTGTAGTGCAGTTCACCCAGTGCCATAAAAAATAGCCTTCACGGCAAAATGTTTCGATCAACCGTTCCAAATTTGAATTGATTCAAGAGTAAAAGGTTTAGGAACACTAAAAAAATGGTAGCTCACCTCAATAACAGTACCGATAATATGAGTACGCTAATGCTTTTCGGAGCGTCAGGTTAACTTAACCAAGGCATAATTCTATCAATTCCTTAGAAAATCTTTATGAATTCATAAAACTTTTCAGTTGGTGCCGTAGGCGCCTTTGCTACATGCACAGAGTAGAATAACATCAGAAGATATGGGAAAAAGTTTCATGCTTAACAAATCATATAGTAACGTCCAGTTATTTGTTCAGGTGAACGTTATTTCGATTGCTAGTGGTGAATTTCTGATGGCAATAGTAACCATTATAAGCTTGTTGGAACACTACTCTGAGGTAGTCCAATGAAGGCTAACAGGAATAAAGGCTAACAGAAATAAAGGATTAGAAGAATAAAGGCTAAAAAAGAACATGGGCACAGAAGTGCGAGATTCATATGTAAATTTTGACAAACATGTTCTGCACTCTGCAATACGCTAACAATCACGAAATAATCTGAAAATCGGTATTTACCTGAAGAAATCTATGTATAAATCTACACTTTACACATCGCCCCGATACATGAAAACCAACGTATATATCATAAATCTCATGACAACTAGAAGTAAAATTGTAAAAATTACCTTATATTCTCCTCCCAAATGTGAAACTGAACTTCATGCCAAAACTTGCAGAATATTTTCTCATCACCTTTATATCCGTTCAACATCCTTCAATCCAAGTTTAACCTTTCAATATGACACTAAATAGAACAAAGAAATCCTATAGAACTTTGATGAACACGCACTTGGAAAAATAGTAACAAGAAGCCTAACTCAAACGCAGGGCATAACTAAGTACAATGACCTCTGAGAATAACAGTGATCGGTGATAGCAAGACAATCTATATAAACTCGTGATAATAATCGTTGAAATGAAAGCTTAATTCAAGCAGTCATCCCGAAAGCAAATCAGCGGACGAAAGCAACTCAGCACTCGACACGCCCCTACGAGCCTTCAAGTTTCAGCACAGAGGACGGATATTTTGCTTGGAGCATCACTACTACTCTTAAGATCTTATCGATCAGCACCATCACAGCTGTTAACATTAATAATCTAAAAATCCAATGTATCTGTACTCTATACTCCATTGCAAATAGTTTATTTTTTTCTTTTGTCTCTTTCTCTTCTCACCCAATCCTGCAGCAGTCACCACTAGAAGGCTACGTCAACAGACATGGAGGATAACTCGTCCAGGAAAACGTTTCACTCAGGAAAAACTAGTAATATTCTTCAAAAGTGAGTTTAAAAATTCATGCTAATTTGCAGCTGAAATATTGCACAGCTGTGCACCCCCCGAACAGCATTCCACGGCCTAACCGATCTGTAATTCTTGACTATGCACTTAAAACTATTCAGTCGCAATGCTCAATTAACACGTTTGTTGCGATGCGACCCACCGGTGGGTCACTCAGGTTAGGTTCTGTAATTTTTTCAAAGCTTTCTAGTGACTGTATGTACAAGGTAAAGATTTGCCCCAGTTAGGCAATCGCAACAAACGTGTTAAAAGCTGTCATAACCTGGTATAATCCTCATAAAACGGCATCAACATAATCATACCAACGCAGTTTTACTAATATTCTGGCATTTCAGCTTGCATCTCAGAAGTAGCCATCTCTAAGAGAAGTTCAACAAGAAGGCTTCTGAATTCCGTAAGCCTTAAATGGGCACCCATGTTTACTTCAGAGTAAGACACCCTATCCTAAGTCTCGACTGTTAGGCATCAAGAGATGGCCCACAATAAGCAATGATGTCTTCAACCATCTTCCTCAATGCACCGTAAGCTTTGATAATAAATTACTCAAAGCCCTTCACTAAAGTCTTTAAAAGTTCCCGTATGTTCTTGGACGACAGGTTTAAAGCTGGAGAAAGGACGCTTTCAGGGAATGTTTTACTAATTCGTTCCCAAAATAACTTTATAGTAACTCTCGTAACAAGGAGCTCATCATGTACAAAATGTACACTTGGATACGTAGCACTGAGATGTACTTTTCTGGCCACTAACCATCAGAAAAATAGGTCTTTGCTTCTTTCAATAAGTCACCCGTACAAACTCAAGCCAGTCCCTAAATTCTAACGATTCTCAAATATTACCGCTGGTATTTTCCTGCCGTCATAGACAATACAGGCGAAAAAACAATACTTCAGCTAGGAAATCACTTGGAAAAACAACGTCCTTGTCTGAAAATCTGGACTCTGCTTGCGGCATTTAAGGGTTCGTACTGCTCGTAATTCTTATCGTAAGATCAGGCTAAATGATAATTTTTCGCCTCACAACACATAGTCATAGGCTTCTTCCTTCTCATAGGGTGCGGCAACAAAACTTCCTTTATTACCTTTCAAAAAGTTATGAAAAAAGGAAGTTAGGTTGGAATGCGACGTCTTTTTGTGACTGCACTCGGCCGAACAGTCCTTGCTGAAACTCCTCTCTCAAGTCAAGCTTGTTTTGGTTGGAGTTTAACCTCTACTGATTACTTCCCTCAAAATTGGAATGCTAACTCAGCATACTGTTGTGATTTCCTCATCCACTTGTCCTCAGCATAGCTCATTTTTTGGCACTGATCCACAACGTTATATCTGGTTCCAGAATAGACTTAGACATGCAGCTTCCATTGTACAAGGTGCTGATAAAGTTTACCATTTCCTTGTAATAAATTTTTGAAATGCCAAAGAGACTTTATGGACACCCTGTATAATAGCTTAGTGGTCCGCGATCTGTGCTTCTGTAGCTGGTTACAAGGGTTCGCTTCCACCCTCGAATTTTCTCTGCCTGTAACACAGGGACCAGGAAGACTGACTGACTGACTGACTTACTTGACTAAACTGACTATTTCCTCAAACTTGCACTTCATCGCAACGCGTCCCTACGAGCCTCTACCTCAAGTCACAAGACGGACGAGCACTGCCGCTGGAAGCATGATTACTGGTTTCAAGATATAAGAATAAAGAATATAAAACCCATTACAGTCAACCCTCGATAAGACGGACTACTAGGGGGGAAGGGTGGTCCGGATTAGCCGATTGTCCGGAATAACCGATATGCCTATATATGCACAAATAATCACCTTAATAAGGCTTAAATACATAATACATTATACTGTATGCACTATACTGCTGTATACGTCTTATCCGATATCCGGATTACCCAGGTCCGTCTTATCGAGGGTTGACTATATATTTCATGCACACCTGAATGAAATTGTTTCTTACTTTCTAAGAAGATGGAAGCTACAGAATTGAAGTTTAGTATGATCATTTCCTCTCACCGTTTCTCAGTGAGGGACATCATTGTACTAACACGTAACTATTTCAAACGATTCTTTAAAATCAATTCCAAACCCACTACCATTACTGTTGATTGAACATTTAAAGGTTAAATTATTATCAAAATTATGGTAATAATTCTGAGCTTCACACCATACCAATAAAAAACTGTAGCGTCCACACACTCGTATTGCTGAAGAACACAAGCATGAGCAACGTGAAGGAGCAGATTGGCTATATTTTGAACAAGTTTTTTTTAGCTGATGTTTCTGTAGCGTCATTCTGCAAGCAGGGATGAGGCAATATAAGTTATATCCTTAAAACAGTCACTGAAATTTAGCTTCCTTTCACCTATAATTATTGCCAGAGATAGTGACTTGCTGCACTAGTCTTAATTAATGTTTGTTATTACGTGGCTCTAATGCGCAGACGCTAAAATTACACAACTGAACAAATAAATTACTTACTGGCTTAGCATTATTACGAACTGCAATAAAATGACGCACACCATATGCCCTTTTGACGCTTTGAAAGAAGATGTAGTGGCAGTATAGAGAGGAAATATGAACAGCGGTGACAATAAGAATTAAATGGCCCATCTCAAACCACGCCAACTTCATGGCAAGCTTTTGACTGCATAGAATGTTTTGTCATTCATTGTTGTTGTCCAGGCGTTTCCTTTTCTCTAGTCAATAAACTACATGCCAGCAAAGTACGAATTGACAAAGTGAAAATATAATATAACATCATAGTCGACACTCACCTTGCCAAGAGTTTCTCTTATTGAACCAAGCTTGTGTCAACTCTCACTAAGAGAAACGAAAGTTACAGCTCACTATCACTTTGCTCACAGCCAACCACTTCGACTACCAGTTTAACACTGATCAGCTGTAATCCTTACTCGCAAGAGGCCCGGCTCAACTTGCGGCTGCATCATCTGCACAGGGGCCACGAACATACGAAGAATTACCCTATAATAAATAAAACATACCCTAAATTCTGTCATTTCTCCACAACAACAATGGAAATTGGTCAGAAATGAAATACAGCTTCGAAAAAATTATTTTCAGCCATGAAAAACAAATCTTACACAGCAGATGAATTATCTTTGTTCATTACCATTTCATCCCATTTTACCCGAAAAGATGTTTAAACCATAGATCAATTACACAAGCCTCGGTCTGTGCTTAAAATAATATTAGGTTGTTACAAAAATAATGGTCGCTCGAAGGCCAACGCATGCTTCTGAAATCGACCATTATTTTTGTAACAACCTAATACATTGTAGTAATCATTGAAACGATATTCACAGTTCTAATAAATCACTACTTAAAACTCTGTTGTGCAACTTAGACGAGAAAATCTGTTTATATGTATGCAATAACATTCATAAATAAAACAGAATACACTATTTGGTCGTAAAATTACTTTATATGAGTGTCTGTAGGCAGTAGATATTCTATTTTAGGGATTCAGATTACACCCAAGATGTGTTTCAGGCTGAGAGACAACCCGGTCTTCATTCGTTGAGTGTTTATTTATAACAAAGGCCAGGACTTGAATGGGAACTAAAATGAGATCATGAATGAGAACTAAGATTCAGATCGAATGCCAAACCTGTCCATGCAATACACAATAAATGATTTGGGTAAACAAATAAATAATACTATAAAAAACATTAAAAAAAGTAAGCAAACTTATACAAATTTAGGCACTGAGATGCAGCTATGAATTTTTATAAATTAAATAATTACGATATATGATTTATCAATTTTCGAAAAGTACGAATAAAACAAAAGAACGACATTATCATCAGCTGGCTGCCAGTCATGTTTGTATCAATACATAACACGAGTTAGCAGACAAGCAGTAGAGACTACAGAGATGACACTAGTCAGTTACGGAAAACAGGGCTTCTGGAGGATAAGAGCCTATGAAATTCAACGCTACGACGACTCAGCCATCCAAGCATTAGGATGCAAAAGTTAAATACTGGAAAAACTTAATTCTCGAACCTTGAGAAACATGTGATAGAAAACGATGCAATGAAATGGTTGCACCAATCCATCATTATTATGGGATTTTGACTGAAATACAAAATCAGAACTGCTTACTACTTTATTAGAACTGCTCATACTTCACTACTAACTACTCATAACTCACTGCAAACTATTCACTGCAAATTAAAACTACTCACTGCTGAGTGAATGCACACTGTTTCTTCACCAGCAAATCACTGCAAGAAACATCCGTCTGTACTACCATCACTGCAGTATAAAATTCACAGTATGTGATATGCCAATATCTACTTAGTGCAAGTGATATGTTTGTTGTCTTTGATACCCTCACTGTCAATATAAATTTACTGCCTACATACCACTTATAGCACACGACATCCTGCATTCAGACAAACTACTCGTTGTACTTGTGGAGTACGCCAATTGCCGTCACTGAAGTTCTGGGCTGGGCCTGTCTCGGACTGTCATCCTTACCTCCTGGAAGCTTCAGACTGGCTCAACGCTGCTCAAGAACATCTAAATCATTTAACGTGTCACCTTACTGAAATAAAGCTAAGTCACATTCAGGAGTCCTCTCATTTCCGTCATTCAGGTCACACAGGCAAAGAAAAATAAAACCAGAGAAAAATATTACTGTGAAGTTATGGTAGCTGAAAATCCCACCAGCACTATCACCATACTTGTCATTTCCCATAACATTACAAGGCTGTCACTACTGTGGGCCTTGTTTAGCGTGTTGATTAGGTGATCAATACCAAACGAAGGTCTACAATCAATGAACTTCTTGAAGAAGTTCCAGACATTTTAAGATCTGTTTTGTGCACAATCATACGAGACATCGGATACCAGAAGCTGTGTGCCAGTTGGATTTGGGCCTTTTTTCTTTGTCAAGACGCATCTTTTCACTGGCGGCTATCTTCTTTGAAGAAGGCGTCGGGAAGCTTGTGTCGGGATATTACGAATGCCTCAACCAATTAGGCGAATATGTATACAAATAAATAAGAAATAAGACCATACAGTACTTTAATAATAAAATTATTATTTTGTGTAAATTTGTCTTATTTTGTACACCATCGGAGGTTGAGAAGAACAGCCCTCGCATGACCCTAAAATTACACAAAAATGGGTTACAAATGTTAGATAACTAAACACGATTACTAGAATGAACAATTTGCTACTATAAGTCAATACATTGATGATGTGTTAATGCAAATAATAAGTCATCCTCACCAGAAGGAAATTTTTTCTGTACAAAACGAGACACAGTAACTTGTGTCAAAGTACTTAAGAGTTTTGTATGCAGAATGAGCATAAATTCATGAGCATAAAATTACCTACGCTGTTTAAATGATAACCAATCTTCCTATCAGTATCACAGAAGCCAGTAGCTGGAATAGCGAATTATTTATCACCAATTATAAATAGGGCTACATAAACTAGTTTTCGAAGCCATAAATAAAAACAACATCGAAGAAGAGACCTGTAGCATGAACGGTACTACAGACCGATCATAGATTGGACTATTCAAACGTGCTTTTAAGCAGCTTTCTCTCAATTAAATAATGCATCTTACGTTGTAAATTTTACAACTAACCATTTTTCCCTAGTAGGCTAATATCAATGCTTTATAATTAGATGTGATTGGCTGAAGGTATAAAATTTTATGTGATATCTTTAATAACATTAATTATACCTACTTTTTAGGGTAGTCTAATATGCTTCACGATTCTTTACGGAAAATTGTGAAGTTACAAATACTGTTCGTGAGATCCTAGCCTGCCTTATCTAATCCAGCGGATTTCAGCACAGGAAGGCGGCGTAGTGTTGGTTGTTGTGGTAGTGTAGCTGGCATCAAACGTCTGTACAACTTGTTTTCGTTTTACATGGAGTATAAAGTGTGTACTTGTAACCATACAATAGTATAAACCGTGAATAATGTTATTTATAGCCACACTAAGATACGGGAGATACAGTTCTGGAAGGTTTCTCCAACAGTAATTTATATTCAGGTGCACATCGGCTATATAGATATGTTAGAGTTACTATGACATCTATTTATTTTTTTTCCAAATTATGATGTGTTAGTACTATTAAAGTGGCTCAAGGCTAGTAAGATTGCATCTCAAGGAAATAATGTGGTGCTGTTATGAGATGCAAGATGTTTTGGTGCAGTCATGAGCTGAACAGAGCATAGAAATTCTGATGCTGTTGGTGCACAGATGTTTACTAAAAGACAACAAGGACCTTTGACAGCGGCATTTTAGCATAAATTGTGGTTATAAAAGTAGTCATAGGTTGCATAGGAAGTGAATTAAGCACATTTACAATCTTCTTATGTATGCCTCCAGTATTAATTCAAGGAGCATTAAGTCATTAAGCCACTCTGTTCAATTCATGTCTACATATTTTTATTTGTGAGCTTCTGTTTAAATCTCATTCTGTTTCTCCAGGTTTAAGCCATGAAAAGTATTTAATTTTTGCAATGAGTCGTCGTAGCTTATTCAATCGTTTTTTGACAAAAAAGCCCAAAATTATCAACGATGAGCCCAACACTGGGGACAGTGATATCTCCCCCCCGACACAAATTGCTCACAACGTTCACGTCACCATAGATCCTGAAACTGGCATGCTGGCTGGTGTTCCTGAGTCATGGAAGAAATATATTGGATCTGCAATAAGGTCAGTAATATCAGTAGTATGTATTTCATTCCAAAGATATTTTCTCATGGGATTCTGAGCTTTAGTGGTGATGATGGTGCCTGTCACCAGCAGTGGGGTTTGGAATTAACATTCTTCAGTGGTGTTCCTAGAGACTCTTAATTAAATCAGCCATGCACTTATGGGAGTCATTTGTGGGTGTGCTTTTGTTGTCAGGTAAGTTATATCTTTTCTCTTCTCTGTTTATTGTCTGTGGGTAGCCACTGTTCTTCACAATGCATCATTTCTATAAGGACATTTTTTTGGGTTTCTTATTTATCCAATTTTTTCTTTTTGTATCATTAATGTATCTGTTTTTTTTTGCAGAATACTTTGCTATATCAACTGAGATACCAAGATTTTGTATCCTGTGAGTGCCATTTAAACTGAATTTTTACAATGTTTTGCTCTGATAGTCACTTGAATTGAGCAAAAATGATGGCATAGCAATAAATATAATGGTAATGATAACCCAAAGAATTGACCACAGAATAATTTTTCAGTTTTGGCAAGTTTATTCTGCTCTGGAAATGACACAGCTTGAGTAATTATCTCTAATTTTTGGAAAATGAATCTTGATGTCTTTCTGTATCTCTACAGTCTTGTAAAAACTCTTGCATCTAAATCCCTTGGCTATAGAATTTGTTTTAGACTGTGTTAGTCAATGAAATATGTAGGTCTTTATTAAGCCAATTATGCAGTATAGTGCTTGTATTTTGTTGTTGTCATTTTCTTAGTTTAATTTTCAAATCCATTTAAAGTTAATGATCTTCTGAAATCCATCAAATTTTCTTTGGTGAGTAATCAAATGTAGATTTGATTATAAGTTATAAATCTCTGTGAAACAAAGAAGCTTTTACTTACTTAGTGCAAGTGAATTTTGTGTGCTTCAATTTACTGTTGTAACAAAAAATATCAATATTTATTAAACAATATACCATTGATCTCTCAGCTGTGTCCTGTATCTTGGGATTGGCTGAGGTAAGTCAAAATTGTGTGGATGCATTATACTGCTTTGTTTGATAAGATGTGTACCTATCCCATTTTGATTTTTAACTTAAAGTTTTGATTTTTAGCACCTTAGGTAATGATGAAAATCACTTAAGAGTGATTTTCCAAGCAAAATTTCCTCAGAAGTTAATAAAAACTTCCTCACATTCACAATAGTCATTTTGATTCTTCAAACACCAGTGAATGGCAAGGATTATAGATTTTGTGTGTGTATGGTTGAATTTATTGTTTATACACATTATTTGAATGTGTAAACAGTTAAAACAGTTAAAAATCAGTGGAGTAGATTTTATTTGTATTTTCATATTCTATCTTGTAAAATAGGATTCCACTAAGGTGTTGTCTTTCCTTTTAACAAAAGCATGCCAGTAATCGTCATTCATTTGTGAACCTGAGTTTCTGTGTGAATATTACCTACATTTTGCCTGTCCTGTGATTAGTTTGAGAGTGATTTAGTTTTCAAGCATTAGAATTAAAACTACACATCTGTAGGCAAGGGGAAGTATGGTTGCTAAATATCTACATGTATATGATCAATTATCAGTGTTTTAATGTTTTTTTATCAAGAAGAGCATGAATAAAACAATTTGAAACAAATTTTGTGAGAAATTTCAAAAGTTTTCAGTTTCATATTGAATAATAAACCATGTGCATTATTTAACTATTGTACAAATATTACATCTAGTCTTCAAAAATTTTTGTTAAAACAATGGTTTGTATTTTGTGGATTTCTTTTGTTTTCAAGTTTTTAAAATCTAAGTAAGTCTCAGTTTGGTTTGTATGGTATTGCTTTACTAGTTTTTTATTTACATCTATAATGATTTAGAAATTCAGTATTTAGATACATCAATATATACTAATCAAATCTCAGATATCAGTGTGTCCTTGGCCAAGCTTGCCTTGGCTTGCTTGACCAGAGAAAACTTTAATTTAAACTTAAGTAATTTTTATATCATCCTTCATTTATGTTCATTATTGAGGATGTTTATTTCTGCAGTTATCAACTGTACTGAGTTAGTTCATTTCACAAAAACATGGAAATCAAAGTCCACATCATTAAAAAATTAAATTAAGGTAGAGATTTAAATTGTTGATGAGTATTTAAGCAGTTTGGATGCTTGTATTTAATATAGGGTCTTTGGATGTTTACATTTAGCATAGAATTTTTGGCTTTAGCATTCAATATATCTTCATCCATTGATAAAACTGACCCTTTCTCCATGATGTATGGAGAATGAACTTCCTGAAAATAGGGCATTGTTTGTAACTTTTTTCATCAATTTTTAAAAACATTTTAACTAGATATATATATATTAAACTAGAATTGATGTATTTGGCAGATTTTGTTGAAAATTAGTTTAGGTTTCTCCATCCATATCAAAGATTTTTAAAATCTATATCTATTATATTTCTAACAATTAAGCTACATTGAGCTTTTTCATTACTTTCAGTAACAATGACTGAGTTATTGGTGTTTATTGTTATTTTCTTAGTGAGCAGGAGATTCTTCAACATCCTTTTGCTGCTGAATCTGCTGTCAAGTTCCTTCAGTATTCTTTGAAAAGACCTCAAGAGGACGTGAAGCATCTCTTCACCCCTCAGCAAATCAAAGATGAAAGGCAGGCCATAGATTCTGTGCTGGACAGCACTTCTGAAGACAGTGGTGAGGTTCCTCATAGTTTGCAAGCTTTGTAGTTCAAGGTGTTTCCTTTTGCTGGTTTGAGTCCGTGTGTTTTATTCAAATGAGTTGTATTGAAAAGCTAATGTCTACTTGTTCTGCATGAGTTTACTATGACATATTTTGTACTTTTATGGTGCTACTTTTATTGAATTTTTAGAGACTTACACTTTGTTGATTGGGTGAATGAGGTTGCATTCTAAGTATTACTACTGTTCGTCATTCCTGCTGGAGTTTTGGTTTTAAGTACTTAGCTCGACAGTCACCTCCACTATTACACTTCGTCCATCCAGACAAATTTTCTTTCTTGCATTCTCGTTATTCATGACGTCGTCAACCTTTGAATGATATGCTACCCATATATTTTCCCCCTTTTGTTGTCACTTCAACAATGACGCATACACTTTTTGACAGCTCGCGCGCTATTCTTCTTCTGGATGCGTCATTTATTACTTTGTCAAATAGCGTAGTACAGTCTATAATTTTGAAACACGATTACTGTCACTTTCACAATACAATCAGCTTCATATTTGCTGCTGTGTAGCTTTGAGTTAGTGAAACAACGCTCACTGCTAAAAAGGTAGAATTCGATGTTCAAACAAGATTTATTTTTGTAGATGTAGACAGCACGAAAGGGCTAAGCAACGTTAAGGAAGAAGAAGAAGAGGAGGAAGATAAGAAGAAAGAAGTTGTGTCCACAGGTGTTCGCTGCCAGCCCTTGGTGGATGAGAGAGACAATGCTACTTTTCTGCCAGTGCAGGTCCCTCCTGAGGAAACTGTCAGGGTGAGGGAAATTTTATTTCTCCTATCGATTTCTCGATGTCTGTATAACTGTTAAAATATGCTTGGTCCATAATTTATAGGTACAGATAAGTAGCCTCAAAGTGAAGTAAATGGAAGTATGCGTTTATGCACCTGGTTCTCTGTGCTTGTAAATTTTATTAAAATGGATATGTACTTGGAAAGCTACGCAATTTATTTAATTTTTCCCTGCTTCTTATGATGGATCTTAGGTGTTCTGTATTTGCCTATTTGCTCATATATTTTCACTGAATAATACGATGAAGATTGAACGTCATAGGTAGTGTTTTTCAAGAATTGGAATGTGCTTGACCATTCATACTTATACGAATGTGTTTGCCCATTCATACTCATACGAATGTGTTTGCCCATTCATACTTATACGAATGTGTTTGGCCATTCATACCTATACGAATGTCTTTGGTCATTCATACCTATACGAATGTGTTTGGTCATTCATACTCATACGAATGTGTTTGCCCATTCATACTTATACGAATGTCTTCGGTCATTCATTCTCACGGAAAAGTGCTCTGAATCATTTGTTGCTGCTGAAGAGGTTGAAAGAAGCGTGTTGGTGTCTATGCTGCCCACAGATGCGCCGTGACCCCAGTAAGCTGCTGGGCAACAGGGCTGGGGAGGTGGACGATGAGTACGTTATGGAGGAACTGCAGCGGCTCGTGTCACCGCGAGACCCCGAGGAGATCTACCAGCGCGAGCAGCAGCTAGGATCAGGGTGAGGCAGAGTTGCTTGGATTATTATGGCAGGTCCTCAGCATGTTGGGGGAAAATTGTGTAAGTGAAGTCAACACGGATTGCTGGTGTAGATGTGTGAGTAGTATTGTTTTGATTATGCGAGCAGTATTCTAATTTTCGAACTTCAATTCTAATTGTCTTGAAATTTGTCTCCGTATTTTAATTGCAGCATTTCAAAGGTAACTTCTAATGCGCAGTGGATTTAATAAAGCAGCAGGTTAAGTAAATTATTTTTCATTTTATTTTCCTCTGTGAGAAGAGTTGGTAAAATTAAAAAACTGTTGATAATCAGTTACAGGGAAATTGATGAAAAAAATTCTTTAAATATTAAGCATGGGGCGTTGAGTGCCTTGTTTCTGTACATTTCTTTCATCATATTAACTTACTTGTCATTTACCCATTAGCGCCGGTCATACTATCATTAGTAGGTGAAGTCCATTAGAAATCATTCACTTTAGTCCCATATTCTAAATGTTTCGTTCTAAATTACGGTAAAATTACATGAAAATTAGTGCGAATTTACGCAATATTTTGATTAGTCTGAAAATAGAAAAGGGTTAATTCTGCCTGTTGATGCTTTCAGGGCCTCAGGCACAGTATTCATCGCCAAGGAGCTGACCACGAACGCCACGGTCGCCATCAAAGATATCGACTTGGAGAAGCAGCCAAAAAAAGCGCTCATCCTCACCGAAATTAAAGTGATGCGCTCTCTGCGGCACCCAAACTTGGTCAATTTTCTCGATGTTTACCTTCGTGAGACACACCTCTGGGTGAGCTGCTACACTTCCCTCTTTGTGTGCTTTACTCAGGCACGTCTCATGGTAGAATAGAATAGAATGAGGCTATAGGAACGAACTTTCTGGTCCATTTTTGAGTCGGATAATTACTTCGATAATTATTCAGTTGTTTTACCCAAGTCCCGTGCCGTATTTCCAGCCGCGTCAACCATGTCGGCAGCGGGATTCGAACCCGGGTCTTTCCGCTCGCAAGCGGATTCGCTCACCAGTCGACCAAGCTGGTGATGGCAGTGTCTTGCTTATTGAGATATACGGTTGAGGGAACTGTTTCCGACTTTTTTAGACGATTGTGTCGCATCTTCCGAAACCGCATTTGCGAAATAATTTTCAATTCATTCTCGATTTCATGTGTATAAGTTTATAGAAGTAGTTCGTTTATAGTCTAGGAATGCTGTACTGAGGCTACAGGCAGTTGATGTGTGTGTGTGTGGGTGCAGGTGGTGATGGAGCTACTCGATGGAGGACCTCTCACGGACGTTGTCACTGAGACCATCATGAAGGAGGGACAAATCGCTGCAGTCTGTCAAAAAACTTTGGAGGGAATTCATTATTTACACTCGAACGTAAGTTCCTTACAATTTATTTCAGTGCGTTTGAAATAAAATTTTAGTTATCTCAAACGTTTATGTATGAGTTGACGGGTTTCATGTTATTTTATTTTACTGGTAGTAAGATAATGTTAACAAAGAAATCCCTAGTTCAGTGCATCATCGATTAAAAAATATTCGCTTTAACTGTCTGTAGGAATAAACTAATTTGAACTTTGATACCGTTGTTCCTGTGGTGGTATTTAGAACGTCATCCACCGAGACATCAAGTCTGACAACGTCTTACTAGGGAAGGACGGCAGTGTTAAGGTCACAGACTTCGGATTCTGTGCAAACGTGATGGAGAATGAAAAACGGCACACTATGGTGGGCACACCCTACTGGATGGCTCCTGAGGTAAGTCCTTCTCCGTCCTGTGCAGAGCAGGCAATTCTGGAATGACGCTTCTTCACTTGAGAGATATAAATTAAATGGAAAAATTCTTCAAAGAAAAGAGGAAATGCTGTGCAATCGGTGTTCTCTGAGCAAAGAGAAAACAAACATCACATCAACATAGGATACATTCTCATATCAAATCTCCTTAGCACCACGTGAAACATTCGGTGAACTCGATATTACTATATGTTTATCACTTACCTCTAAAGGGATCGTGATATAAGTATTTCTGTTAATTTTTTCATGTTTCTGAAGTAAACAAGCATGTTTAAAACTTGGTCTGTTACAGTGCGTGTACCTTGTTTTCGGTGTCAGCGCAAAATTTCGAGTTACGCGTATTGTATAGACGTATAAAGCAACGCTCACCGTTGTTGGGAAAGTTTGTTCAGAGAGACGAGTTTCTAGTTCCTCTTCATCAACCTTTACTGCAGACTTGCTGTTTTCTTAACCGTGTTCCTTAACTAAGATTTTCTAACAAAAACATTGATTTATGGATAAAGTTTAAAATAAAATAATTCAAAAGCATCTTTAAGAATCCTTTCATACGAATAAAATTATGCAGAATTTCGAATCTACTATTTAGTGTTGAGCTTTGGTAGTTGATGTTCATGTGAGAGCATTTTTAACTTGAGGTAAATGTTCGTGTTCAGGTTGTGAACCGAGAACAATATAACCACAAAGTGGACATTTGGTCTCTGGGTATCATGGCCATAGAAATGGTGGAGGGCGAGCCTCCGTACTTGAAAGAGACGCCTCTCAGAGCCCTCTACCTCATCGCATCGAACGGCGAACCTTCCATTCCTTCTTGGGACAAACTGTCCCCTGAGTTTCAGGTGAGTACCCTGCCCTTCTGGTACTCTTTATCTTGCTCACATAAATAACTTTTCTTGAAACAGTTGATGCTGGTTCTTGAACTGGAACGTATAAACGTTAAAATTAGATGTTCATTGTCTCGGTAAATAGAATTCGTCACTGACTGTACATTATGAAAGCTCTCAGTGTTGGTAAATAGTGAAGACCAGTCAAAATATCGTATGCAAGTTTTGATAGTAGTTCTGGTAAGCTCATGCATGGTTCAAATTCGGAGAAGTCACATTGTGCAGAAGACTAGAAGTGTTTCTCAAATACGCTTAGGCAACATTTTTTACGGTTCACCAAAGGTATCAATTTGTTGAATATATTCTTCCGTCATGAATGACGCTCACTTTGTAATTGCAATGTGCTACTTTCAGGATTGCAGCTTCATGTGATCGAGTTCCGAATTATATTCTTTAGTCGTGTTTTTATTAAAATATGTCTGTGATTTTTCAATTTGCTCGCGTGCTGTAGTTGTGTGAGTTGCTTGGGAGTGAAACCACGAGATCGGTTGACGTGCAAACTTCACTGCTTGTGATGTTGACAGGACTTTCTGAACCGCTGCCTCTGCGTGAACAGCGAGAACCGGGCCGACGCCTCACAGCTGTTGAAACACAAGTTCTTGGAGTGCGCTACCTCCACCAGGACGCTGAAGCCGCTTATCGAAGCTGCACAGAGGATACTAGGCAAGCGTATCACAGTCTTCAAGTGACATGCTCTTGATGGTCTCATATCGTAATGTAACTGTTTCCACTCATAATTTTGGTTTATTGGACCGATATCCAATTCGCCTTGTGGTTGTGTATGGAGGTGTGCTAGTGGTTGCCATTTCCTTCAATTTCGAAGGCTAGTTCTCCACCTTGAGTTATTTACAGTATTTTATCCTAAATCACTGTTGAAATATTTGGTGTGTTTCAAATGCTTCGCATTGATTTGAGTGGCCTCTTTTGTACTACAATGCAAGTACGACAATCGATCACAGAATCCAAGTATAAACAGATCTTTGTGCTAGGCTTGGCCTTAAAGCAGTCGCACGTGCCTTTACGCCCGAAAAAATTAGACGAAATTACAATATTCAACGTCTTTATTTCTTTTTCAGTTTTTTACTTATAACTATTGCCTCTTCATTTATTTAAGATTGTGATGCTTCTTGTGTGTATTCCTCTAATTTTTACTGGAATTAAATTCCTTCTTTAATTGAGTAGTTGTAGATAGCCTTAGTTGTACATATGGAAAAAATAAAATAACGTGTAGGAGACTAGTTTTGGGCATTTCAAGAAATAGACCATGACTTTTACGTGCCATCGTCGCATATTTATTTTTTATACAACAATATTCTATTGAGCACTGTATTGTCCAATTATAAAGAATGTGTTCTCCTGTGAGAATTCTTTGAAATATTTTTTAAACGGGATGCCAATTGGCTACATTATCATAAACAGGGTGAATTTTTTGAATCGGTATCGCGGAATGAGCTAGTAATTGACGTTTCCATTTACTACATTATGTAATGATATCTAGAACGAATTTTTTCATTAATTTATCATTAGCCCTGCCTATTTAGAAGTTTACCTGGGAATTTTTTCAATTATTTATCATTAGCCCTGCCTATTTAGAGGTTTACCTGGGAATTTTTTTATTAATTAATCAATAGCCGTGCCTATTCAGAAGTTTACGTGAGGAAACTCTTGAAATTTTTTTATTAGTTTCTGATCGATTTCGAAGCAAGGCTTTGACAAGAACTGAACTGAATTTTTGACTGACTAATGCTACCATTGGAGTAGAAATGTTAATAATAGTTAATTTGTGAGGGAGACTTTCATTGTTTCGTGTCATGAAATGGCACAAACAGAGTCCCCAGAATCAGTGCCTTGTAAGTTTCCCAAAGTTAAGTACAGTCACACTTCTAGGTCAATGAGGGAGAACTCTAAGTTTGCAAAAATTTCACCAATGGGTAGAAATTATTTAGCAATGAATAATGAATTTTTGCGAGTACTGATATAAGCTTCTATTTAAATTAAGTATATGTAACTCTGGTTTAACTTTAGAATGTTTCAAATAAGCTGCGTTACGCTATTGGTCAATTTCCTGAACAAGGTTATTTCAAACTGCTTAGCGTGCAACTGCCCGACAACACCCGTATATTGCTATTAAGTGCCTATTTCAGAGGATCCCTTTTCTCACGTAATTTATTCTAGAACTTGAAGCAATCATTGCGTTAATTGCCATTTGAGTTCCATTTTACCCTTTGTCTGCTGTTAATATTCTCAGGACCTCCTCCAACCGTCATTTTATCAACAAACAATGTTTACTTGCTTCTTCTGAGCGCGTCTGAAGCAAGCGTTAGCGACTGACCATTCTCAGCGAGCTTAGTTATTAGGTTGTTACAAAAATAATGGTCGATTTCAGAAGCCTTTCACACCTTCGAGCGGCCATTATTTTTGTAACAACCTAATAATTTGTGTACTGCAAGCTCTACGGTAGCGAGTGGTACTGTTGGTCGACAATGGGATAAATTCTCGCCGGTAATCATTTCCTTGCTCATGCTGAAAATTTAATTTAGTTGATGCTCTAATTCTTAATTATTATACTACATCTGCCGCGCGTGTGGCACTGTGTTGAGTATTGAATTACTGGATGTGCTTGAAACGTTTATAGATTTATAATTTTAACTTTGATGGTATGACGAGGCGATAGAATCTAAATAGAGCCTCATCGTTTCTTGCCGACAGAGTGATCCTGTAGGACAGGAAGGATTCCATAATTCATCTGAAGGAGGGTATTTTGGGTCTGTTTGTCCTAGTTAGTCTTCGAGGTCGTCATGTTCACCGAGGATGACTGGAGTTACCACTCACCCTCTGATCTTCCAGACAAATTAAGCAGCAGTTACTTAAAATAGTGTGTTTTGTATGGCTTTTTGTTTTAGGTAAACTTCGCATTTCATTCCCCTTTCTTACTTTTTGTGGAAGCATTATAACTGCTATGCGATCACTATCGTTTTAATTTATACGTCTATTGTTCTCATTGTTTCCTTAAGGAAATATTCTTCAATCGTCAAGCCGTACTTTCGCATTGGATGCGTTCCGTTCACTCAGTTTAATATGATGGTAATAATTGACTGAAAAACTTTTAAGCTGCTGTAGTAATGAAGTAATGATGTTCACGTTCGCTGGACTCACTTCAAGTAGCGTAGTTTGAGAACATATGTGACTAAACTCGGGAGCTATTTGTCAGTTTTAGGTAGGCAGAGAACATATCACAATTCTCTTGGGATGTGCAAGCATTTTTTGTGCTAGTCAAGCATGCCTACTTTATGATGATTGTAAAACAACCTTTGAACTTGGAAGCTGTATTACTGGAAGGAAACGAAGCGTCGATGATTTGTCGTTTGTGTGAAAGCGTCCGAATCATCGACGATTTTCATCCTCTGTGTTTGCGATTTGTCGACAATATATAATGGTCTGCTTCGTGGGAAAGACGTGGTTCTTGAATTAACTCGAGGTTTACGGGCGTAGGCAATGAATGATTTCAAGATATTTTGGAATTTGATTTGCTGGCGTGAATGAAGATTTCAATGATGAAGCTCTCTTTGTGTAAATTACTTGATGTTTCATATAAAATGCGTGTCAATATTTAAATGAGTGTGTGAGCGATTTGCTTTGTCGCTCACTTATCTTTGTTGATGATCAGCTACAAAATTATAGCTTCGATATTTAGAAGGCGCTTGGAGTGGTGTGATGTTTTGAATTTTTTCCTTCTACGAGATCACAGTTTTCGTTCATGGCTAGATGCCTTGGCCTAGTAGTGCTATGTGGTCAGTCTGATGCTTCGTTGTAATTTCTGTTGTGTTTGGCCAACTTGGTGCTGGCGTACCCAGCCTCTTCATTACCCTAGTCAGTACGTGTCTTCGCTCTCTTTTTCATTTGAATTCGAGCTTAGTAATTCGAGATGCGCTGTCGCAATGCGGTGGCTCTTCTTGTAAAATATATTTTCTACCTCGTTAGACTCACTTTATTAGACATACATCAATGGCCACGTGATGACTCACTACTTATTACAACGTCCTGCATGAGCTCATCTGAGAGCGTATTGCAGTTTCTGTTACAATTTTTGCTGCTTCGTAGTGAGGTCTTCTACTGAACATTTTTGTGTGGTGTATGTGGGCTTCCATCGTATAAGCGGATACTCCTGCCGAAGTCACCGACTGTCTTCCGTGCCTTTCTGTTATCTAATCTTATTTGACAGTCTCCACGAAGTTTGTACTGACGTTCACTCCATGTTTTTAATCGTAGTCGGCAAAGTCATTCAAGTGTTCAATATACTGTACGTCCATGTATCCTCATTAGTAATAACTCATTACTGCTTTCCAGCTTTCCAGAGACGTCTTGCATTTTTATATTATATAAAATGGAAAAGTACATTGATAATTTCTGTTATCCTCTATTGCATCGCTCCTTCAATTTTATTTTCGAAATTAACCTGTAACGTCTTATGGTCACTGGAGTAGAAATTGACTCGTGCAAATGCATGCGAGTAACAGTAGACTTCTGGCCTGCTGTGCCTCCGATTAATGAAAGGGAAATAAACATCGAATAGCAACACTCAAATTTCGAACGTTTTTCTTCATCCAGTTCAGCTTTTCTGAAAGAGAGTGACATGAAGCGTATTTTGAGAACTTTACGGAAAGAAACTAATTGCTGAATCTACTTCTTTTCAAGATATTAAAAGGAAGGCGTATGTTTGGTAAATTTATTGCACGTAGTAAACTTGAGCCAGATTTTAATTTTTTTGTAATGCTGGGATGAATATTCATACAAAATTATTTAAAAAACAGCTATATATATACAACCTACCGATATTAGTCTACACAATATTTAGCACAAGTTAGCGGCCAAAAAAGAATTCAAATTCATACATAATATATAAACACTGAATATTAATAAAAAATAACATTCACTAAGCCATCATGTAGGAAAAGGGTTATTTATTGTTGCAATCACCTTGAAGACACTATCGTTTTATCTCTGTACATTTTTTATTCGTAGCAGCTGAAATAGATCTCGACGCAACTTCTATTGCATTTTTTTATGCTGCTTCCAAGGACTACTGTTTATAGTAGTCCTTGGCTGCTTCCTAATAAATGACCTTCTCTCTGCATCAGTTTTGAGATTTATCTTTAGCTTCGAATTTTCACATGGGGTGAACATCACACTCTCTAACAATGGCTGGGTTCTTGTTTTATAAGTAACCAAATTGCAGCATTATAAAAAATGGTGAATTGTTCCCTGTTACCCTGTATATATTACACAACGACTCTACGCACCTGCTCCCATAGCTGCACCCACAACAACTAGCTGCAATTGTAATCGGAGCCCACATTGCCACGCTGACCAAAACAGAAAGTTTTGATGTAATCTTATCAAAATCACAAGAGAAACTACAACATCGACACCTCCGTCCTTGATCTTGATTCATAAAAATTCGGTATTAATTTCTTTGAATCCAGGTCCACCTAGCACGTCTTCAACACATTCAGGCACCAACTCGATCCACGCACACATGAAATCCGATCACTCAAGCACCTTGAAAATATATTTCAGCGCCAAAACTCTAACTGGAAGATGGAGTAAGCACAAGAAGAAAATAAGGAAGAAAGAAAGAAACACTTTTTACCTTTGAAAATTTTAAAGCCACTTTGAAATCTCACTGTAACGGAGTGGCAACGTAAACTTCAACCTCCACAACACTCCACCACCGACTCGATCATAGAAAAACTCAAAAACTCCTCCTAGACTCAAACTTATCGTACCGAAGACGACACACACTCCGTCTGGGAAAGGCTTTTAGTACCGGAAATTAATCTCTAAACCATTACCCATCACTAAAGTTCTGCACGAGATGCACGCATTAATACCGCTGTAATCTCCTGTTTGCTCTGCCCATTAGAAAACAAAACATGAAACATCACAATGGAGTCACATAAGAAGAACAGGTCACGCGTCATCTTTCAATACAACGTTTAACGCTAGCAAAACAATAAAATGATATCCATTTTCTACCGACAATGCAGCCTACATATCTTTCCACACAACTCGCACTACCTACAAAGCAATACCCCTATTCAAATCCGAAACTACAAAACAAATCCAATGAAAGTCATTGCTATGGTAACATGAAAATAAATCCCACTTAAACTTCAGAATTTTTCACTGATATAATAACCGTAAGCCCCATCACTGTCACCCTAACCAACATCGTGCCGCACGCCCAGCAATGTTACTTCCTTACTTGCACGCGCTACTCCTTCAGTTCTTTTCCAGTCCACAGCTCAGTTCAGTTTCAGTACCAGTCACATTTCAACTCGTATACCTAGTACAGTTAATGACAAGTACATAGTAACTTTCAGCTTCAGTACCTTAGAGCTCTCAGCACGCATCTCGCTGTCTGCTCACGCAACAGCGCTACTTGCGTCAGCAGCCTCATTGCGTCAGCGCTGGGGCACCGTGGCTGATGCTACCATCAGCTTAATTAATCAGCTCAGAAAATGTACTCGCTCTTCAGCAGAGTGCCTGTTTTTTCTGTGTGTTTTAGGTATTTTATTCGTTCAACATACGCCAAATCATAAATTCGAACGTATCTGATGTATTTGTAAGTCCTCGAGATTAAGAACAATATAAATAACCCTGCTGTAAGAAAGATCGCGTAACTCTGAATAAACTTCGATTTATTGCTAAGCTTAGTATCGTCTCGTTAAACATGCAATAAATTTCTTGATTGAGAAGAGGTAACGACTTCACAGATTTTCTTCGTAACGATTGCCACTATAATTATATTCGTGGAATGATTCGCTCATCGGCATGTCGACTATATCATACAATATATTATCCTAAACTGTCCATTATAAAACTTGTTTCGTGTAGTAAGACTCTAGTTTAGACGTCGAGTTTAAATGATTACTCTATTACCATATGATTTTATTCACTCCATTTATCAGTTCATTAATGTAAGCAAGTTCCAACTCCCTCTATTCTGTTATTTATTACAAGTGATTCTTCCAATTGACTTAATCCTGTTACCCATGAAGAATAGACTCAAGGTAGAAAAGAGACTCGTAGGGGCACCAGATGAGCGAATGAAAGCTGTAACCCAGGCAGCTTGCATTAAAGGCAGGACGTGCATCTCGTTAACCAATGCTCATTAAGTAACCAACTAAGTTAATGGGAGTTGAATCCTAGTCTCGTAAATTACTAACAAAAGTGACCACTGTGACACACTGCAAGCAGTAACAAGGTGCATGAAATGCTGCCCTCGTCATGATCAACACCGTTTTTTTGAAGAAAAACAAAAAACTTAAACTCGTGGGGTGGGAGAAACTTTCGGAATGTATTGATAAATTGTTTTTTATGTTTCAAGAAGTATGAACAAGGCAATAGGGAAATGGAATTGTTCTCATTGGTATCGAAGGGTGTTGAGAACTGTGAATCAGTACGTTCGTTCCCTTGTAACGAATGGGCGATTTTCCCCACAAGCGCCAGGCTGTAGTCAAGTTGAGGCTTAGCTGAGCACCAATCCCTTTAACGTGAGAGACGCAAAGTGCTCTTTTTCAGTCAATACGTATACTCACCACTACTTCCTTGTGATAAGAGTAGAATACCACGTTTTCTGAATTTAATGTACAAATAGATTGATAATAAAAACGTATCACAGATCGTTAGGTCAAAATTTTATCTTTCTAATGTTCTGAATATCTTCACAAGTGCTGGAAATTTTGCGCACAATTTTGGTGAACACTTGTTAGCATTTCTTCCATGAAAGTTGAGACTGGAAACACGCTTGGAGACTGACTAGTGCCGGCATCTCTCGCTCGTGTTCTGAAGCCCACGAACTGCAAGTCGCAGAGCTTGGCAACCACTGCAAAAACGGCTGCAATTACATCGGATCAAATTTAAATTTTAGTTAATATGAACACAAATTACTCAGAAAATTTAGATCTGAATAATCTGCTGTTTCAAATTCAAAAGCATTATCTACGTCCGTTATAATCATTACACGTTACTGATTAGAAACCAATCGTAGCAAACGTTTTGTTTCATAGCTAATGATACAATGAGATGTGATAGAGGGAAATGCGTTTTATTTACACTGCCAGCAGTGAAATGATTCCGATATGAAAATAACTAACTAACTAAATAAATAAATAAACAAATAAAACGAACAACTAATCGACTTAATCTTGGTTACAGTAACTTGACCTCCTCATAAATATACTTCTGGGCCGAATTTCATAATAAATAGTGTATCCGGGTTGATCGTATCTCTGAGTCAGATATTTATTCATTTCTGCAACAATTTCGAAATATTCATTATTGCCCAGTTATTCGATAATAAATACAATTGATTTCTCAAAACCAAATTTATTCTGAAATTTTGCAGTACATTTCATATTCAAATAAAAGTTCTATAAAATACTGTTTTTGCAAACTTGAGAACGTTCTCTTTAAACAGAGCAAAATCTGGGCAGGGCGAACCTGAACTTTTGAAGCAGAAAGGCCCGTCACAAGATCAGGCTGCGAAACCAGCCAGACTATAAAAGAAGGCGAGGGCAAACGTGCCCTCAGTCGGTTGGGAGGGAGCTTTGTGAAAGTGAGGACGCGTGTCGCTCTGTCCTTGCTTTGTCGTTGGCACTTCTGGGAGTCTTGTCGGCACTTTGAACTATTTATCCGAGAACTAAGTTTAGTGTACTTAGGCGTATGACCCACATAATGGGGATCGCATTATAATACATCTAATTTGTTCGAGTGGAAAAAATCCACGAAAGTAATTTATACGTGAGAAAATTTTGGACGTTCGATAAAAATGAAATTTTCTTTCATGAATTCAATCAAAAATAACATGTAAGCATAAAAAATATCTGAAATCCTACATTAAGTTCCAAAAATAATACATGATTTTAACGAAGCATCAAAAAATTTTAGTACGCCTAAAATTTTCAGATCCAAATTCATAAATTATATGACAAGAAAAGGTTGCCCTAGACATATTCAACCGAGGAACATAGTTTTGTTGCTAAAACAGAGAGTGACATTATCTTGCAAACTGTAATGTTCAACCGTTGTGGGTCTCCGCTTAAATCAAAATTGGAAACTATGCTTGAAAGAAAGTTAAAAATTGCAAAATATCATTGTGGTTTCCATTTGAAAATCAAAAAGCTTCTAAATTCAACATCACCGATTGAATTATGAAGTAGATTTTTTAAGACGGGAGGTAGAATCCGGGCAATAGTGATATTACTACCTACGCAGCTAATTAGATTTTCTAGTCAGGTTATCGCGCGTAGTAAATTAGTAAATAAAATTGTATGCTCTGCTTTTGAATTTCCAGACAAATAGACTAAGACTGGTAGTCTTAGATACGGAAATCTCCGTCCTTGATTACAAGCATATTCATGATGCCACAGTACTTTTGAGTGAAAGAGCTTGAAAAGGACGAGGGCTGCGGTGACTCATATAGTTAGTGGTGGATAGAAATCCTCGTTTTAAAAGAAAACTGGTTGTAGTTAATGAAGTATTAATTGTGAATTGTTACGAATAGTACTTACAGGTGTTACTATTTGGGCACAGATCAATCAATAATGACGGGCATGGCGCGGAGTAACATTGCAGACACCGCGCATGCGTCTTCCAAAAACCTCTGCATTTCAATACATATTGACTTGGCCTGACTCAGATTCCAAAAACTATAACGTCATTCGTACTTTCGTTGCTCTGTTAATATTTTTCTGTATTTTTTACTAATAGTTACTCGGCAATATTTTCTTAGTCTTGGTATACGCCTAACAAAATGGCGGTAGACCCAGCAGGAGCTTTGATCCAGAATTCAAATGAAGACACTATATTACTTACATTTTTTAGCAAAACTAAGTATCTGTGACATTGGAGGTTAACCAAATACTTTTAGATGAAACTTTGAGAAAAAAATATTGGTTCAATGATTACTAAGAAGTGGTGACGCCAATATCGAATGGTCGCCATTTTGCCGAAGACATTGACAGCTGCTCCCACGCATGGGAGAACTAGCATTCAAAGTCCTGGGATACTATTCTGGTTGACTTATCGGTGTTTCTTTTTCAGAAAGTAAATTATTTGTGAGTGCAGTGTTAGGTCGTGATGGAAGATCAGTCTCCTATCGTCGAGGAACATAGTTCAATTGATTCTGAGACCCCCAGCACGGAATCCTTGGATAGTGCGCAACTACCCGACCAAGAAGCAACAGCAGGCGTTCCTGACTCTCCATCCATTCATACTCTCACGTCGCAAACTGCAGGTGCGTCACCAAACAAAACTAAGAACTCAACAAAATCTTCAGTTTCTCGTCGCTGGGCGTCTCCTCGTTTTGGCTCCTGTTTATCAGGTGAGTTTCTTTGTAAATAAGATGCTCTGAGAGGGCAAGCGCTAGGCTGCCTGAGCTTTGTTCCAGTTTATGGATGCAGTCAGTCTCGCTTCATTGCTGTACATTGTAACTGCCCAAGTATATGTTTGTTTATTAATGACAATTTTTTCGTATATAGAGCACTTGGACTTTCTGTGTACGAAATTATTTTTTAAAATAAGCTTGGTATTTTCTTACACAAATAAAAAGAGGAACGGCCTCGTTTTTGAGTGTGCATTCAAATATTAAACTACATTCAAATGGTTAAAGACTAAAATTCTCATGCCAGCTGTACTCCTCCGTTCATAATTTTTTTAGAAGCTTCTTCGCTTACATGTAGTTTTCAAATTTATGCTCCAGCATTTTACAACAGTAATCCTGCCTTGGACACCCACTATTTGAAAAAGCTGCGCCTCATTTGAAGCAACTCATTTAATAAATATTTCAAAGAAGATAGAGTATTCACAAATGTCAAGTGAATTGGAATAATGTCGATCCTGTTCACTTCTACGTACGACTACAAATGGTTCTGACTTACATAAAATCTATTCAGATACAGACCTATGAATTTTTGGTCTGGGATATGGTGATACAGATAAAAGCATAGTCTAAATGCTTATCCAAAATGTTCAAAACACTTTTTAAGGTACAGTTCCTCATGAGGATCAAGTCAAAAACAAAGAGAACTCCATGCAACTTTAGTTGTTCAGGGAAAAAAGAATCGAGGAAATATAGCACTGTAGGTTGTCTTTGCATGGTATATTTAGCTTTAAAGAGGGAAACTCTGAACTGTAAGTAGTTTTCATATGAATCTGAACCGCCTATCACCTACATTAAGATTGCTCAAAACTGATCTGCCTTTGTGATCACATTTTAGTATATTGGTACTTCACTTATATGATGAATATAATTCTGAAAATAATATAAGTTGATTCATTATTCGGAGAATCCTCCCGGTCTTTTTGTTGCAAAACTTGTTTTTGGGCTGCTGCTTTAATTTTAATTGGCTGTTTTCTATGTGACCTCAAAGTTTGAAATCTCTTGCAAAGAAGCACTATCCTACGTGACAACATTAACACGTTGACTCCGAAGTGGTACGTATGTGTACTACCTATGTTCTGTAATTTTTTCAGATCCTTCTAGTAACTATGCGTAAAAAGTGAAGATTTACACCAGTCAGGTAATCGGAGTCAACGTGTTAAGGGTTGCAGCTTACAGGGTGGAAAGCGAAGTACAAACATATAATTTTTTATCTAATCAGTATTTTATCCGTCAGGCATTTGACGAATTTTCTATATTTTTAGATTGCTGTTTTAATAAATAGTATATCATAATTATTGCATTAAATCAGCCGTGTACGATATTTTTCAATAATTTTAAGACTGTCCATGAAACCTGTGTAATGTGATCGTAACCCAAAGAAAATCTTTGTCTTCCAGGAAAACAGAGACATATCAGGCACATACAAGATCAAAGACACATTGAATAGAGTACTTTTATGGACAAAGCTTTTGAAAACTTTTAATAGGAACTGTGACAAAATCATGATTGGTACTGGAGAAAACTGCCCTCCGAATCTATTGTTACTTGCTGAATGATGAAAAGAGATCTCAAAAAAGATTCAAAGGTATAATCATGCAAGAACTGCAAACCCACTTCTCTCTAAGTATACCAAAGAATAGCCTCAAAAATAGGTAAGAAATTACTCCTTTTTCTCTGGTGACACTTGTTTACTTGTGTTACGGATGAATGAGAAACTATTCTCGACTGAGACGGTGGGAGTTACCGTGGGCTTGAACACGTTAGAAACATTAAAGTACTAAAGTCACTACAGGACTGCACTTTAATGAGACAAATTAAGCACAGACATTGAAGGGTGAATTTCGTATACACTTCAGCACTTTTATCAAGCGCTTAGACTTGGAATTACCGAAAGCACTCGTACCCACAGACAATAAGCGATGACGACAGCGGAATTAATGTTTCAAGAAGACCAAGAAAATTTACTTGAAACCTTTATTTTGCAGAACATTATACAGGACTCCCAAATCTTTCTTTTCAACAACAAAATCGATTTGTTTTTTAACTGGAACAAAAGGATTTGGCTAACATTGGCGATATTTTTCTGTATTTGGTTGCGACATTTCACACCTGAGATTAGTCCTTGGAGTTCACTTCTGCCTTCCGCTGCCCGTAAAGTGCTACGATATTCCATTGGGACGTACTTATTGAACCGTTACTCTTTATGCTGTAGACAGAAGTCGTGTACGCTTTTTTTTTACCGCTTGAGCTCGCATTCGTGACCGATGTGGTAAGAGGGTCGATGAAGGGCCAATCATTGCGTCCTTCCCTTGCCTTCTGATCTTAGCTCTTATTGACTAGGGTCAGGCAAGTCTGACTTAGCCATTATTCCAAGACCCAGTGTCCTGCCCCTAAAGGCGTTAATGGCAGTCAGGCTGATTCTTCGTTTCCATTACGGGTTAGAGGCAGCCTTTCTGCTTGTTCTACTTCATCTTGAAGTATTTTTGTCATTTCTTGTGGTGCATGTCTTATCATTTAAAACATGATTTAAATTCAAAAACCTGGCGACTACTTGATTTTGAGATAATTATAAAAATTCTTGCCGATCCCTACAAATGTTAGACCAAATGCAAACTTTTTACTTGCCAGATAGAACAGTAGTGTTGAACTAGGAAGAATGTGATGTTTTATTTTCAGATGGCACAGTCAGATGTGTGCAGTAAATTAGGACGTTGATTCTTGTGAATTGAGCAAAATCTCTCTCAACTTCGAAGTCGGTACTGCTCGTACGTGCTGGTGTTGTGGGGATGACCGTGGAGGATGTTTGAGACTACGTACACATACATAGAGTTAAACGAAACGACCATGTCTTTATTTTCAGTAACATTTTAAACTATTGTACTTTCTTTGAGACTTACTCGCCAGTGCATGATAAAGTTTTAGTTGTTGCATATGAAAGTGAAGTTCAAATTATGTGAAACAACGGATTTATGAAAACATTCTAGTATATAATGACTATTTTCACACATGCGTAAAATTTCCAAGCGAGAATTCAGGAACACTTTTCTCTCATGTAATTCGAAAATATTATCTTATTGTTATATTCTCACGAATAGTTCTAAATTTATGGTTCTATTTTTAATTGGGTTATTTTAGAGGACATGCCTGTGCCTGTCACGTACCCTGGAATCTGTGATTAATGTCTAGTGATGTTCTTGCGGAGCTCGTCATCTCATGGTTCGCCACACGGACATAACGGCGGTGTCCTGAATGTTTCCTTGAAATTAAATTTTGAGCATAAAATATGTATGAGGTGCATTCAAGTTGTTGTAAATTGAATGCATATCGTATACTGTGTTGAAGCGTCCATGCGAATTTCTTGAACTAATATGAAAGTAAAATTTGCAGTAATAAATCCACAGCAATCAAAAAATTGTAAATGAATTTACGACGTTGATATTCATTTCATTAAACGCTTATTTGGATTACGCATCCGTGCGCTGTACTCGATGAAGTTGTCTGGATCTCTACGAAGATGTACACCTTGTACTTCATTTGTATTATCTAGTTTCTTCTTAGTTGTTAATATTATATACAAGTAAGTACAAACCGACTCCATGTCTTTACGTGCTCTCGCGGCCCTTCTGTAGCAGCACTGCACTACAGGGGCTGCCTGCGCCTCAACTACGGTCGGCAATTGACGAGACCACTCGTCCAGCTTCCTGGCTACACCAGTAGTTAGGTTCGGTTAGGTTAGGTTAACAAGTGTCCACACGAGTGGTTTCCCGAGTTTTTGCACTTGCGACTTCTTACCCAAAAACAGAAAACACCGCAATCTCTTTCTATCAGCAGCTTGATTTACATTTTTTACTTTGAAACAACAACAACAAATATGTAAGAGAATAAAAAACGTGAAAGATGATTTAAAATTAATGTTACTACAAATCACTTCTAGAAAGAATACTCGACTCTCTTGCCAAGATTTCGTGATCCCGTAGAGCAGTGCTACTCAAGTGGGAGTGGTGGTCCGTTGACCGATACCGGTACGCGAACCCTGTCGGTACCGAGCATCAGCTGGTATTGTTTCCGTCATAAATTATTATTACTAAGAAATATTACTAGTGTTTGGCATATTAAAAAACTGACGGTATATCACATCAGATAGTTTGAGAAACGGTGTCCTGAAGTGTCACGACCCACTGGTTGGAAATTCGAGGTCTAACTCTCTCAATTAATAGTTTTTCCAACTTGAATGGCATCAGTGAAACTCGAATAAAAATGTACCTAATTGCTTTCATCTTGCATTGATCATGAATATGAATAGAATTTTTTTATTTGCATTGCTGCTTAAAATACTAAACTGGTTTAGTAGATTTGCAGATGAAAAATTAAGGAAGCAAGCAATGTCATTATCAATGTTAATAGGATAATGTGTTTGTGTTTCTGTGGTGATAAGCACAGAAGCAGAAACGTACCACATTCTGTGGTGATAACCACTGAGTGTGCGAAAATTATTGTACGCTTTCGAAAAATTGCTGTTTTTTGAATTGCCGTAATATTATAACTATTTGTAAATGAATTTCACAACTAGGGGGCAAAATTAATAATATCCAAGCTTGTAAAGAACTGACTTGTTACGTTTATTGTCTCACCATGCATGTGTCAACGTGGATCTAAAAATTGATGGTATGAAACAGGAGTAAAGATTATTCGATTTCATCGGTACCTGAAAACCTAAATGGAAATACCTTACATTATTCCCAGGAAAAGAGGAATAATGGTTCAAATAAAAGAAATTTTGTTCTATTTTGAGATGCATTGGCGACAAGATGTTGGTAATGAACAAGAAGTTCTTTTTCGTCTTCGAGACATGTTTTACAGCTCCGTCCTAGCACAAGACTTCAATAACTGATGCAAATGAAGTTTTAAGGTATTTCGAGTGATACATTACACCTGAATACTAAATGAATTCTGCCGACGCTTATACAGAGAGCAGATATATAATTTTAGGAAATACTGCTGCCAAGAAACGCGTGATGAATTTAGGACTCTGATTACTAAAGTTTATATTTTCGATAACATAAGGCAAGAAACGTTGAAATATGGCGTATTTTCCAGCTTTAAAATGAAATTTAAATAAAGAAATCAAACGAAAGGATCTAAAAGTAGATACAGTATTCAAGGTGAATAAAAGAGGCAGATTTTATGACTCAGTGTTCGTCTATGAGACAAAATAGAAATCTTTGAATTCCTATAAGTCGATGACACTGTTGAAATATCACAGAAATGCAATTTCAATTTATTCAACCTAATCCAATCATCAATTTCGGTCGCATCGGTCAAGTTATAGAACCTTGAATTTCTAGACAAAAGTCTTTTGAATTTGAATGAAGGCAGATGACTGAAGGCAGACGACTGAAGTCAGCATGTCAAGAAATCACCAAACGCTATTTACAAAAGCATGCGGGTTGCAGCTACAGGCGTAAACCTGCCTTGCGTGCTGGTTTGGGCACACGCCACTGTTTGCTCATCAATATTTGGGAATAACCTTTGTACTGAAATGGAGGCAAACTCGTAACCATTGGAACGGGTACTGCGCATGCTTTATTCGTTGTCGGGTGTTCGCAAATAGGAAGTTTATTTTTGTGTAAGATTGAAAAGTTTTGCTTACAGATCGTGCTGCTTTTAACGTATCATCATGATATTATAAGCTCCGCACTCAAAATTTTGTCCACTTGAGTTTTTTTTAAGAAACTTACCCTGAATTAAATCAGAGTTCACACAGAATTGGTTGTTTGCACATTGTTTTCTAGCTCTTGTATTATCTGCGAGCGAAAAAAAATAATAAAACATCCACTCAGCGAATGGGCAGCGGCACAAGTGAGATGATTCATGGTTTTATTTAACAGCCACTCGTTCATCTGACGGTTGCTGGTCAGTCAAGTTCTTTCCGAAGTTTTTTTTTGTTAACACGTTTGTTGCGATTGTCTAGCCGGTGCAAATCTTTACTTTGTACACATAGGCACTAAAAGACTTGGAAAAAATTACAGAACCTAACCTAAGTGACCCACCGGTGGGTCGTATCGCACTCAACGTGTTAAATTTGATTTTTGCTTCTCGTTGCCACTAGAATTAGCGATACTTTGTAACTATAATATTATATTTCTCTTAGCTTCACATGCACCCGCCCTACAAACTGTTCAATGGTATTCAACAAACTCTGAATTTACATTTACATCCAGTGACGCTACCGTCCAGTAATTTAGCACCCATGGCATTACTCATCTAAATTTGATGTCATGTACGAAGGAATGCCTGGCGTCGCTGTAGCGCTGACCTGAGAAATTGCATGGGGCGGTGCCATGCAACATTAATGTGTGTCGGAGCAAATGTCTCTCTCTCTTGCTATGAATTAAGCGCTAGAAAATTATCTTCCGCTGCTCTGGTGGCCCTGTTATTGATCTCAAACAAAGCTCCATGTCGACACAGAAGCTTATGCTTTGCTCGTATTTTACGTTATATTTAATGAAGGATTATTAGCGTCAAAAGCTGATCAATTCTGTAGTTCCGATATTTTCTGAAGCTTAAAAATTTGTCAGATTAGTCTTCAATGTGCATTCATTACTACGAATTTTTGTGAGTTGAGCTGTAATTCACAAGTCAATTGAAAAGTATTGTCGATAGATATTTTAGTTTTAGTGTTACGCTTCATGTTCTAGAAAAGCTATGAATAATAAATGACCCTTCATTTGACAGTATGGAATATGTTGAAGCAATTTCAAAACCCATGGTTTGTATAGAAGGATCTCTGCATGCCCACTTATTTTCGCTTATTAAACGTGTTTCATTTTTGTTGCTACACACTACATTGAACTTTATAAACACTACAAGGCTGAAATTTTATTCAAGACTTCAGTGCAAATCTTCTTACAGTTCACTGTTCTCATGCAACAGGGCCTCCCTCAATCGTACATTAGCACATGATCGATAAGGATTTCACGAGTCATCATTAAAGGAAAATTAGAGAAAAGGAGCGTAATTAACTATAAAGTGCACTTGCGCAGTGTAGAAACAATAGTCCGAGGGTCGACCTTCCCGATAGAATTTGTACATTTGTGCTTGTAATCACTTAAATACCACACGTGCCCCATCGATCCTTCATAGCTACAAGTCTGATGTACACACAGTCTCTGGAGCAATTTGTCTCCTGAAGATTATAACACAAAATGATGTCTTCCAACATTGTTACTGTTTTTATGCAGTGTGGGTTGAAGAAGAGGGAAGGGATGGAAAAGAAGTGTCACTTCTTTTAATGAACTTTCCAATTACTGGCTACTTTTCATTTGCAGTATAGAGCGAAAATATCAAGGTACACCCCACCGTATATAAGATATGTACTGTATACGTACAGTTAATGACGTATGCTTTAGTTTTCCTTTATTTCATGTAGGTAGTTTTTAGAAACGAAGTTTCACTGATGAAGGAGCATAAATGTAGTTTCTCTAGCAAACCTTGCTGACGAATTATGATTCAACTGCTAGCCTTTCAGCGTAATTAAACATGGGGCCGCTGGTGACCATGTGAGATTGAAAAGGCTCTCGAGTCAATATGAATGTATGCTTTGCCAGGAGACAACGTGTTAAATAATGTACGGTGTTGCTAGGTATTATTAATTACGGCGTATCTAAGACCAACCCATACACGCATCTTATCCATTAATGCTTCGGACATTATACTCTGATATTTATACAAAGATATCATAATATCTGGAAGGAAAACCTATCCGACCATTGTAGCTCAACAGCGAAAATAGCAGGAAAGAATCTATTAGTAATGGCAGAGATAATTGTGTTAGATGAATTTAGTTCACTGTAAGAACTCATGGTATGAAAAGCGGCAGAAAAATTAATCAGTTCTTCGTTGATGGTATGCTTTTGTTAATATCTAAAAATAATATTTTTAATATTTATTATTGACACGATGTGTTTTTTATATATTTTACAGGTGCATAAAAGTATTGCACTCTCTGCGTGACTCGGAAGCGACTGAATAGACTAATGGATCAATCGGATGTTTTTCGCCGGCAAGTTTTGAGATTAGTCTGGATGGCGCGATGGATGAAACTCACTAGCTGGGACGCATTTTGAGCACAGTGACCTTTGTAAACTGTAAAATTAAACGAACAACAACGAAAAAGTTAAATGGTTTGCTAAATATTGTCATAAATCCAGTCTACTCAACGTGTTAGTTATTTTACTTTCATGGTCAGTAGCATAGCAGGGTTCGGCCACGTCAAGGATCTTATTGGAGTTTGAGCCATAAAACTGTACAAACAAACAAACAAACAAACAAATAACTTTATTTCCAATCAAGTACACAGTACATAGACATTAGTCCATTGTTTTTTTAAATTCTTAAGGTTAACATTCTTAGAGTAAGGATGATGGTGAGCTCCATGCGACGATCCTGGGATGTGTCCATGGGCGGGGAGTTGAGGGCTTACCGATAAGTGCGAGCTCACGGCGCGAAACGAGAAACAGCTCGTATTCATTGCCGGGTTTCGAACCCGCGGTCTGTCTGCCCGAAGCAGAGACCTGATACCAAATACAGGCCGCAGACCACTCGACCACGGTGGCTGGCTAAAAGTAGTCAAATAACGTGCGAAGATACGTACATTGTATCACACTACAGTTTTTTATGAACAGGGACGTTGCTCTCTAATCTAAAACAAGAAAAGTTAATGAGCAATTATAAAACAATGCCTCATCTTGGCATCTGGCCCGTTCTTTTTAGGCGAAGGATACTCAAGGTAGCTTTCTTCTCAAACTTTATTCTAGGGTGGACGCTCAGCCTGCTGGACTCTTAGATTGGAGAGTGCTTGCTTGAGGGCGTCGCCATAGGTTTGGATTTCGATCTCAGTGAGATTCTTTGTCCCGGTATTTCTGAAAAGTAGCCCGTCCATCTCAGTACGGTGGGCGTCCGTCCGATCCTTGAGAGTTTGAAGGGGAAATATCGTTGGCCTCACGCCGCTGTTTACTAACCCAAGAAATTACATTCTTAGAGGCACCTAAAAACGAGATTACTTTGGTACGCCCAAGAAGATCTTCTGATGTCTCATTGCTCACTCAAGTTAGCGGCTTCCCATACGCTGACCACTGAGGCACCCTGGGGACTTCTCGTATCACTTACTGCTTCCCTTCTTCCTTCTGGAAAGAATAAGATTTTTCTGACCGAAAAAATCCCTTCGACTTGTAAAAGGAAAGGAAATAAACTTTATTCCAATCTGGTACACATGAAATATACATGGGTTTTTAAATTTTAAATGCTAACATCTTAGGACTAGGGATCACACATCCAGCGATTGTGCCCATCCATCTAGGGAGTTGATCAAAAGTTCGATGAAATAGTCAACTTACGTTAGCCAATACGCCTGTTTATCTTGTCCCTGAGTCACAGGCAGGAGAAAACCCGAGAGCTGCGAGGAGTCTCGAACAAGGGTCCTGACTACACAAGTCATATCGTAACCAGGTGATTACAGTGGAAATATCACTTAAGAACTACTCTTGAATCACTTTTTCTGAACGTGAGGCAGACCGTGTATCGATCGAGGATGGTACAGGCTCCTTTCAGTGTGTGTTTGACTTGCTCGGGTGCTTCTGCAGATCTTAGCCTATCAGCAACGTAGAAGCTGTTCAAAATTAATTTCTGGGCGTCAGGAAACATGTAGAAGGAAGGGTGAGAAGTCGTGTGCCGCATCCCGTACGTGACGATGGCGAGGAATAGTTTACGAAAATGAGAACGGTCTCTCGACGCAGAATGAGGTCGTTTAAAGGACCGTTCTGAGCAAACCAATAAAGTTGCATGAAGTACTGGTTTTTTATTCTTGAAGTGGAAGGCATGATACATCATCTCCACGACGGTGATGAAAGCGACAGCACGGTTACGGAATATCATGGGGACGCTTCTCAAGGTGTCGTTGCAGTCAGAGAAATGTAGTGGTAGTTGGTTGTTAAACTTGTACCAACGATATCAGACTTTCGGAGACGAGATGGATCTTACTCTTCATGGCGTTTTCTACCGCAAACACTGTTGGATATCGTACAGTACCAGATGGAGAGACGTCTATTTCCTCCGGGGGCACAAGTTCTACGTGCTTCTGCGAAAAGTTCTTACCCATTGCCGTAAACTTACCAGTTTCCTGACGGACCCTACATAGAGTATTTCGGATATTCTGCAATAATGGTAATTTATAATCAAGGAATACGGGTGTATCCATTTTGAACGAAGAGGCATTTGTAAACACCCTATCTCGTTTTACCTGTATGGACCAGTTAGTTTGTCGTCGAGCGCCTGTCCAAAAACGTCTTATAACTTGTTCATGGTTCAGAGACCGCCAGTATTTCCTCTTCCGTGGAAATGGCTTTTGTGTATGTTACTTACACACGAGCATGTCCATACCATACAACAGTACCAACATAATTCCTGGCATTTATTTTTTAAATGACAACTTCTATCAAATCTAATGAAAGTATTTTTATTGCATGGACTGAAAAATTCTGGAAGTGAAATTATCTCCTCTCATGGCCTTGAACAGCTTTCAAACACGAACATTTAAAAACCCACGATTTGCATTTTTACATAACTACTCACTGTGCATACAAATACTGTTCATGAAGTTTATGGTTTCTAAATACGTACAGTATACATTGATAAACACTTATTTCGAAACTCTACGTTTATTACTCTCTACTTTTCAGTTACATCTTGCGAGAGGTAGTGAATGCATGAGTATATATGATTAGAGGTCTGGATCTCGCTTTGCTGTCTCAACTGCAGCACGCCAAGTCTCCAAAACTAATTAAGATGAAGTAATGAGCCTAGATTGATTACACTGATGTGCTCCCAAAATGATTCTCATTTAGACTCTTGGGGCCAGATAATTGTCCGTTACCAACCATCACTGCAAGGCTTCCTCTGGAAATAAACAAGGTCTAACAGTATGCTATTGTTTACTGTTTTCGGAATATACAACGTGAAAACAAGAATTTTCCTGATCAACATTGTTCTGTAAACTGCCTCTCCTTGTGTTTGTGTTGGGTCAAAGAGTTTTCACTTACTTTAATTACCAACTAACGAAATAAACTAGTTCAATTCCATCTTGTTCTTTTCGTACAGTATGCAAATAAATTATTATTATTAAAATTACATAACGTGAAACTTTGTCACGGTTTTACTTATATGTTCATGTTGTCATGCACGAATAAGACTCACATTCTTCAGTAGCGCATTGGATTCTTTTCAAGATTTTCATTGGAAAACCAGTTGCTTAGGATGAATCGTTATTTGTCCAATCACTTCTTGTGATGTTTTGTCGTTCTAATAGAAAACTTTGAAAACATTCAATTTTCACGGATGTCGAAATGTTTTCATAAATTAATGCATTTTAAGCCGTGTATGTGCGACGGGTTGAGCGTTTTGTAGTTCAAAGCAGCTTTTGATGATTCTGCGAAGAATCTTATTTGAATTCCTGGCCGTATCTTTCACTCGTCTTGCGTGAGCTACGTACTCGTATATGTCTTGGGTGCTTATACTGCAACATGACCTGCACACATCGTGCACATACATTTAATATTGACCTACTAACATGCATGAGTTCAGCACGCAACCAAGAATGGGCCAAACGGCTCGTTCCTATTGCCTTATTCTATTCTATTCTATTCTACACAGTTATGAATACCTCGTCAATAGCAGTGCTTATGTAACTGCAGTATCGAATATCGAACGGCATACGCTTATCATGTCAGTTTCTGATTATATATGTATATGTGTATGAAAATTATATATTTATCGAAATGAGCGCAAAAAATATTTTGGTAATTTATATAGAAATCACCACGAGAAATATGATTCTAACATGAATGTGTAATAGAGAAAATATTTTTTCAAAATGCAGCGGCTTAAATTTTAGTTTGCCGTTTGTCTGTATTGTCCCTGGAAACATAATTCAAGCAGCGAGTGATCGTTTGTAAATTCTGTGGGGTTGTATGAAATAAAATATGATATTATGCTTTTTCAGTTACATTAAGAGAAAGAATGTAAACAGTGAACGAATATTTTCATTACTTATATCACTGTTATGATTATTACTGTTTTATGTGCGTACTTTTTGTTTCCTGTTTCAACGCCATCTGACCTGCCGAAATTTTTACCCTGACGATGTCTACTATTGAATGTAAACAACCTTCTACCGGAGGTCTTGAAATGTAAGCCGTTCTTTGCCGGAGGCACTCCGCTTTTCAGGCGGCAGACTCTTCTTTTCGATCGACAGGCTCTGGTTTTCAATAGACAGACTCCGCATTTCAGTCGAAAAACTCCGCATTTCAGTCGAAAAACTCCGCATTTCAGTCGAAAAACTCCGCTTTTCAGTCGAAAAACTCCGCTTTTCAGTCGAAAAACTCCGCATTTCAGTCGAAAAACTCCGCATTTCAGTCGAAAAACTCCGCATTTCAGTCGAAAAACTCCACTTTTCAGTCGACAGACTTCGCTTTTCAGTCGACAGACTTCGCTTTCCAGTTGACAGAATCCACTTTTCAGTCGACAGACTCTGCTTTGGTTGCAAGGAAAACAAGAGATGCACTCAGCAGAAACGAAAAGATAGCGAGAAAAAAAGAAATCAGAAAGTCTTAATTCTTGAACTAAAACCTTGAGACTTTTGCAATCAGGGATCACTGTTTTCTTTGATTTTGGTCACATATCATATTATTGAAGAGCGCTAGTACCAATGCTAGGTATGCCGTAGGCTCTAACGCTGTAGCTAGGTATGCAAATCATGCTTATGCCACTGCGAGGTATACCGATGAGTAATGACATTATCAGCATAATTCTTTCTCCTCTCGAATAAAGCTTGCCAATTTGACTAATCCTTCGAGGGAAGGCGAACCCGAGAAAAATTGAAGATCCATCCTCTTCAACGGACCCTCATGCGGGGCTTGAAAGTTTATTTGCATAATCGCTCCTTATAGTCTCATGGTACGATGAAATCAAATTACAAGACTGGGTCAGAAACTATATAAACTGCTCCATAAAAGTCAGTGAATCATATTACATCGAATGCAATAATGTAAACTAAAAATCTAGAAATAACCTAGAGTTGGTCCAATTCCTAGTTTTAAATACGGCTGATCGAGGAAGTTAGATGATCCTGACGAAGGGATGGGACCAAGCCAAGCAAGACATGTGGAGTACATGAGTGAGAGTACAGAGAACTTCAGTGTACTTGTGGTACGAGCACTGCGGAGTACCTCCACGGTGGCCAGGTTACTGGAGCTATAATAGTACGAGAGCAGCCCTGGAGTAACCGTACAGTAGCTGGTGGAGGGCCAGACGTGCAGGATGAACTGGGCGCTACACCTCAAGAAAGCATCGCACTTAATTTTCGACTTCAATCAATATGAAATGTTCCTTCAAATTTACGGGGGGTAGTTTTGTATTGTTTCTCATGGAAGTTGCTTCGATATTACCTCTGTTTTACGGACTAATGGGTTATGCCCTTATGTTTTTCATGCTTTTTTCATAGGTAGCATTAGCCACTGCTGAGTTCAGAAGCTGAATGATCGATTGAGATTAACATTTGTTAAAAAGCAAAACTGCACAGTTTTATCGGTGATGTATAATGACTTTTGGATTCAACCTAACGCCTATCACGCCTGAACGTGGTATTCAGGTATACATGAGCTAAAATTTTTTTTTTCAGGCTGAAATGTTTAGGACGCCTTTCAAACAGTTTGATCTAATATGATTTTCGTATTTTCAATATTAAATGAAAGTTACTTCTACGTATTTTACAAGTTAAGATTTTTAGATAAGCAATGTCAATTAATTTAAAGTCCTATTACTTTTGTGAAATTTTTTCGAAATAAACAAAGCTGAAAGAGGTGCATAATCGGTCCTTCCACAAATATGTTCCTCGGATTCAGTGTTGAGTCTGTTACTATGATATATTCTGCCCTACGCAGTTTTGACATCGAAATTGGAATAATCGACTCGCCAAAGATCAATAAATTCCTTCAAAGCTTAAATGAATAAATAGTTATAACTGTAGAAACTGAAATGAGCATATATGACTGCGCCATTCATTGTATTTTTCTACTAGGGAGAGTTAAAACACTGCTTTCATCGTTTGAAGAAAATAAGCAGAACGATAACGACAGTTAGATTTTTTTTTTTGCTCTCACGCCGAAGCGAAACAAATGTCAGCTGCGTCACCTGGCATTTGTGAGCTCAGTTCGTGAGAATGATATTGTACAATAATTATTGGAGCACCGGCCATGAACGGCTTAGTGTTTCAGCCCTACAAAAGTGCAGAGCTCTTAGAGCGCCGGGACCCTTATCGTTATGGCTTAGTGAGGCGTGATCGAAGACTTCAACACGCTATCTTGCCAGCGAGCTGCATTTGGTTTCTTCAACTTTCTGACTCGACATTTCTAGATTTACAAAATTGCTTCACACTCTTTGATAAATTTACTGAATACTCATTTCGAAGAGCTCACTAACACTAGCGCATTCCATAATATTTTTATCGACTGTTCAAATTATGTGTGCATCCAGCCATGAGAAACTCATTTGATGAGAAACTCAATTTTTTGTAGTTATGAAACAACTCTGACATTGCTAAGCACATTTAGAGCATTTACGTTAAGAATTACGTTATCTGCTTGATTTCACAGTTTAACTTTACCGATTCCAGTATCTCTGATGATCCTCTGAAGCTTCACTCGAAAAACTTGACGTACTAATTCACGTATAACTGTAAATGTCACTCCGTTGTGTTTGACACCATTAATCACTTTGTGCATACATGTCTTGTGAATCTCAGTTACGATCCCAAGTTTCTACTATTCCTACATTTTGCAGTGCTTTTCTAAACGCAGGCGCTGGACGAGTTGTAGACGAAGATGTCTCGTAGCTGCGTTCTACATAAGCCGCTACTCAAGCCGGTCTGATCCTACGCTCCCGCTGTAATCGTGTTTCCTAAAAGGACAACCTTGTGGATCAGTATTTCTGTGTCAAATTCTCCATGTATCTTACTTCTCCTGCACGATTACTGATTGGAAATATTCCTTCTCCGCCTGAAACCACAGTGCGCTTTGTTTAGGGCAATTTATACTATCTACTGCTGAAAAAGGTTTAAAAATCAAGCTCTGGTGCTGACATCATCGTGTGTCAAATGCTGATGTAGAAAAAACGGTTTATAACAAAAACTCTTAAATATTGTAGCCACACAATATTTAAATAAATTGTGGTCATACAGCTAAAAAGTACTCAAATTCGGTAGTAAAAAACACGATTTAAAAGTATTTTTACCTATATTATTGAATACAGAGGCTTATTTGAATACGTATGTACATACATTGGTAAAGTTCCATCTTAATTGAGCCAAGTTCTTCATGCCAGTGAGCGTGACAGCTCAAAAAACGTATTGGAATACGAAAATATTGTCAAAATAATTAACACAACACAACTTTGTTGGCAAGGGCGTGGCATGATCAAAACGGTAGCTAGATTAGAGGCGCCTAGGGAAGATTCGCGGGAAGAGGATTAGGGAGACCAGCGGGAATCTTCTTGATAAAAGAATAGACTTTAAGGTCGAAGTCTATGATGTAAAAGCAAAATGACCTAAATAAAATAGAGGAAAACTTGGAGGCAGTGTAAGTGTCTGAGGATAGATTGCGAGGAAGTGCGTTGTAAATTTAACCACGCAAGATTGTAAACGTTGCACGGCAATGCATGTAGCAGGACGAGCTCGATCGAAATAGGTATCTCTCCATACATTTTTGTTCTAATACCCATCTCTTAAAAAGGTGTTAACTGACAGAGAAATGTAAAATTTCTTAGAAAATTAAAATATATATTGGTAAATACTGTTTTCTCTTCAGTTTGCTGTTATTTTAATGCCCAATAACTCAATGAAACAGTAGGTTTTTCAATAACACTTGAGAGCCTATCAACAGTAGCTCTAGTGAAAATGTAAAATACCAACTTGATCACAAAATGGCTGTGAATCATATTCTTAAATGAAGCCTTGTACTGTGCTTCTTGCATAATCACATAATTCACGCTTCATTAAGTCGCCCTTCACGTTCCTGGCGCTGCATTTTTCGAACTTATACTGTTGTACTACTACTGTATTCCATTTATGAAAATTCTACACCAATAGAACGTTAACGTTAATCGCCTTTACACCAAAGTTTTGAATTTCTCGAGGAAAAACTACGGTCGGTACCATCTCTATTTTACAGGCCGCGTAGAGCAGAATAACTAAATTGATGCCCGTGCGTGACTCTTTGGGCTAGCGCCTAGACCGGGCGCTGGCTGACACGATGATACGTATTAAACAAACATCATAAATGAAACCTTTCGACGAACTCGTTTCTCAGTTTGCCCTTACTTACAATCTTGAATAACTCAGAACGCAATTAATATTTCTGGTAAATTCTCAACATTGAAGGTATACCACAGAGCCTGGCAGAGCAGCGAGTGTGGAAGTGTATAAGCTCAGTAATAATGGACTCGAGTCTCTGGTAGAAGACGCTCTTAAGTGAAGACATTGATCGGATCTCATTAAACATGGTAATGAAAGTGCATGATCCATGACGCTCGCTCTACATGATCAGCCGTGAGGCTCATCGCTCGGTCGATCCACCATACACGGGTATGATTTACTCACACTTCAACCTTAATTCACGGGTAAAAGAATTCATCGCGAGAATAAAAAGAATGGGCTTAATTTCTTGCTAAGGCTAAATGTTGATGCAACATATGATCTCAACTTTAAATCTCACATGATATCTAATGATGGCAGGTATTGGTAAAATGCAACCCGTGTTGAATATTATTTCCGATTTTCGGTGTAGGTTTGCCGAATCATAGGCTGCTTAGCAACACAAGATTGATGAGGGCATTGTTTTGATGATCAATATTTAGTTGTGAGGTAACTGTCCGAAAAGATTCATATCTACTGCAAACGGTATAATTGAATGAAATGCTTCGAACTCCGCCAGTTGGAACAAATTCGATTCTTGTGCTATTGTTTATAGATCTAGATACTCGTATATACACATCATTGTTTTTAAATGAGTATTAAAATCGCAACACCTGTTGCAGTATTGATTTTCTTACGAATCATCATTACAATATAAATAATATAAGTTAGCGCTATCCTCGATTTCGAGTGTGACTCTGCAGATAAGTGTACCCACAACTGCAACGCAACACTGATCTCCCAATCAAAAATCTAGACTCCGAGAACTTGCAGTCAACTGATGGTTACAGGCTTTCAGTTGTGGGAGTTTACCTCGTGAAGTTATGATGCACAGTCGGTGCTGCGACATTCTGTAAACCATTTCTTGGGAATAGTTATGTATTATACAAGTTCGACTGTAATAATTCATTGTTCGTATAGATCTTTCTGATGAGGAACTTTTAAAATTTTAGCTGTATGTGAACAACCGGCAGCCATATTTGCCATCCAAGTTTCATTCTTGCGTGCAAGTTTATAAAGCAAGGCAGAAAGCCCTCAATAATCTATCATTATGAATCTACAATGCGATTTTAAATTTTAGAAGTAATAATTGATTATTATGAGGCTAAAAGAAGGGTATATCTAAGCTAAAAAAGCTTAGTTAACTGATATAGCTCATCGTTTCGTCAAGTCATGTCCCAGAATCTGGTCAAGTGAGGGAGAAGTCAAATACAAGTCGGACAAACGAAAGTGGCTTCAAAACGAATATTGACCAGGATTAAACGATGCGTGATTAGAAACTTATTGTCCAACAGCATGTAATTTTTTATAGTATAAGTGCAGCAATGTCGGAGGGATCAAGATATATGTAGAGTCATCTGCCATGTAGTCGAATGTTTAACGATAGTGGGGCAAACCCCACACCAGAGAACAACAATGTTAACAAAGTTTACTAGGCGTAGAAAAAAATAAAATATGACACTCAAACCGTACTTTTATCAGGAAAATGCCCAGCTACTTTTAATGGACTCACCAGGGGAAGGAAAGGTTGTGTGGAGAAAAAGGCATCGTTGTCCTCTTTGCTCAGGCGGTAGCAACGATTAGTAGTATCATGATGTGGGTATGGACTGGTAGAGCTGTTTTGCTTTTAAGGTAATACAAAAAGCAATGAGTACCGATAGCAAATGTCTACTTTAAATTGTTCGAAGAATAGTCTACAAGCATGGCTCGTTTCTGCTGTTCAAACGCAAGCAGATTTTCATGCTTGACCGTTCCCTAGCTTATGAGTGTAGGAAAAACAAGAGTATCTACGATATTTCGTGAAGATCGGATTTATAAACAGCAATTGATGAGGTGGTTTACATTTCATACAAAATTGAAGCCCATTGTCTTATATAAGTACATTATATCATTCATAAAGCTATATCAAGCTCTATCAAGCGACAACTTTACACATTTAGATGTCAGTTTCACACAAAAAACTCAGACAATATATCTGAAAAGCAATCAACAAAATTTCAGTAAAGTCGTTCTTTAAATGAACAAATTTCATAGATACAACATTTTTTATACGACTGTACGTATCAGGAATATTCCTCGAGATTTACGAAGGCTTAAGTGTCACGCTTGTTCTTTTTGTTATCCGTAAACATCTGATCAGAAAACTCTTCTTTAAACCTACGCTGCTCCTCGCCTAACAGCCTAACTCCTCATCAAACATGTTCTGATTTCATCTATCAGTATGTGTTACACTACAGAAAATACCTTCTCAACAGTAATCGGTACACCACAACACTCGAAGTATCATTTTTTCCTAATATAGAGGAGCGCCGCAAACGCAACACCAATTGGCTGGAAAGATACCCGAAACCAAGCAAACATTGGACGTGTTCTCAACCGACTCCAACACAGGCTTATTTTTAACTCTACAACCAGCAGACTTTCTCAATTTTCTGCGTTTCAATTCTTCAATTACCATTTCCATGTCATCTATAGTTATCGCTTCTCTATTCATCTCGCCCAGCTCAGGCATACATCCATCTGCGACCGTTTACTCGATTACCTTTCTCATTCTCTCTACCATAAGGCAAATTGCTCTTTGTATTCCACCTCCTTTCGTCGCATGGCCTAACGTTCTGAGAATATTATTCTACATCATCCTTCAGAGCAAGCACTTCATCTGATTTTTATACATGCAAATAAATGACTCTAATGCTCGTAGTATTCACCGAAATGATTGCTTTTGCTTCCGGATCCCGGAACATGTCAAATGCACTAGATATTTCTCACTTTACCATATATGTATAGCAGCACATTACGACTGATGACGCAGAGCTCATTTCTTTTCGGTGTGGCTCTAGATATGCTTGAATGGCAAGTGTTTTTTGCCAAATTCTAAAGCATTTTGAGGTTAACTCGTTCTCTTGATTGCAATGACGTCTCTCTCTGGGGGACTTCGGTATTGAACCAAGAATGGGCCAAACGGCTCGTTCCTATTGCCTTATTCTATTCTCCAGTCGTCAAGCATTGTCACAGCGTAAAAAGAGGCGCGGCACGGTGATGTGTTTTTTCGGTGTCAGATCCATTCATTAATTTTTTGGTCAGTCATATAGTCTAATACCATTTCATTTCCCGTGTCATTTTTCTCCACTGTTATGTTTGGTGTTCAGGTACATTTTGTATCTTTTTCCATTTATTCGTTCACCTTCTTTGTTACTTGATTTTGGTTCCAATTTCACTTATTCTAAAATGGCATACGAGTACAACCTCCAATTAGTGTATCCTCGTGCAACTATCGTTACAGCTATATAAAATGAACAATTTTCATTTCATTTTTTCAGTGACATTTTTATTCGCTCCCATCTTTTACCTACTTTGTAATACTGACAATTGGTTTCTGATACACGGTGTTTTTTATCGTTTTTATTTATCACAGTTAATATTTTAATTAATATGAATTAAACTTCAGCCTAACTTAGATAAGAACAACGCTGCAAGTCATATTCTTTGTATCATTAAAATGCTAATATACTATCAGTATATGATCAGTATTTATTTTTTAACATTATCTACATAACAATTGACGTCAAATTAACTTTACATTTACTGGCTTTTCTCAAACCTTTACTGCATCTCCACGGTAAATTCGAATTAATACTGTTGTTCTCTACACTGAACTACCTTCAAGTCTGTGATTCAGTTGAGAATGGGGAAACTATTTGATGCTACAGAATATTGTGCGAGGATTTCCAATCTTCTAGAAAATTGGAGGAATGCATTCAGAAATGAATCTAACGCAGCAAATTCTCGTCAGCAAAGAGATTTACTTCTCCCTACCCGCCAAAACAAGAAGTTATTTAAAAAAACGTATTTTTCCATGGAATGGAATTGAATTACTGTATAAAGCATGCAAATCGAATAACATTTCGTAAGTAAATATTTTGTACGCTCTGTTCTTTCCTAGCTGAACAAAGGAAATATTCTTATCCATTAATGGGTGCCGAATGGGTGACCTATGTAAGAGTATTTACAAGCAATCTCGTTGCTAAATAATTCGCTATGTTTTTCTGACGTAGCCTCCTGCGCAGTTTGCTGGCCTAAATTCTACGAATGAATCAAAAAAACATTAAAGTTTATCTAGTTCCCAATTAGTTACGAGATCCGTGCCCGTTTATTGTGGAGCTACATTATTTAAGGCAACATCCAGACTATTTCTATACATTTGCCGAGTGCTTCACTAGGCACACAATGAAACGATAACATTGAAAGCTTTGTTGCATACAACATGGTACTGAGCGGATATGTGATTCAAGTAAGTCAATGCAATTAACACGTTGCCTCCGATTGCCAGGCCAGTGTAAATCTTCACTCTGTACATATTATTACTAGAAGGCACTGTAAAATTTACAGAACCTAACCTAAGTGGCCCACATACGTACCACTTCGAAGTCAACGTGTTAAATGAATTTTGATGGCAAATTCAGCGTGCGAGAAAATCAAGCACATGCGAACCAAAAGTGCTGATTGAAAACTCGAGACGGCTCATTTGTAGCTTCAAGATGATACATAGCCGAAGAAAACTTGTTAAGAAACTTACCGAGTATTTTCCCAGAAAATTCAAGTCTTCAGTGCATCTGTAACAGTTCTCTTCTTTTTTGTTAATGCGTTACTATCATCAGCTCAGATAACCCATCTCAAATCGCTTCTACTGGGAGCTACTCTAATTCAAAGGGAAACTGTTGCCCTCTTGTTTTATAAAAGATCTATTTGTACTCGAGATGTTTGGTAGAAGTCGATAAAAAAACAAGATTGGCATTACGCCATTCAGTAGAGAAATGAGTGGCCGATAGTTTTAGAAGAGCTCAGTCATACTGACTCCACTAAGAGCTCTGCAAACACTCGAGCGCAGGGCTGACTGTACACAAACGCCCTCGAGTGTCCTTAATGATAATGATGCACAAAAGAGCTTATTCGAGGCCACATATTGAGAACGCGTCAATAAGGATCAATTGAATAACTTCGATTTAATACCCTGCATTTCCTAGGTAGCTTTTGCGTGCAAGTATACGCAGTCTTGCAGCCAGAGCCTGGCGAAGAATTTTCCATTCGTACGGATACTGTTTATATTTTACAGTTATGCCCAACATAACTGTGAAATTATGAACACAGATTAGCAATAAATGCTATTTTCCATTTCTTTTTGTAGATTACCATAAATTATTGTCACCAAATTTGAAAGGCTTTTGCATTGAACACCTTATAAAACAAATTCTATAGAGTTGAGCTACGTAACGAACATAAATAATTAGCCGATAATTAACATCTTGAATATTGCTGAAGAATTTCTCTCTTTGTGTTACATCGGGTTTCTTTACCAGTGTTTTTGCAATCTATGAAGTCTTGGCTTCATAAGGACGGTTGCAGTATTAGGATAGGAAGTATGTAAATCGAATGAGAGACTCCTCAGTTCTCTCGCTACTGAGTCTTGTTTTTTCATAGAAACACAAGATCTACTCACTTCTTCTACCTTGTTCTCTTTGGTTATTCGCTAAACTGGTATGAGGGAATGAACACCGTATCCATGCAAGCTTACTACTCAGCAAACTACGAAATTTATGAAAAAGTCAAAATCGTATAGTTAGTTTTATCAAACTTAGAGCAGTCAATAATGATTTAACTGTGGCGTGTAAATACATGTTGTTTTTTACTTTACCATGCATTTATTATGTGGAAAATTGACGAAGACTCATAGTGAAAATTCAGACTGAATTAACACTGCCGTTATTCAGGTGTCATAGCCAGGTTTTCTGCTGTTACCACTCAATGCTCCCTCGTGCTCTGTTGCAAGGAGTGTGGAGATTGGGAATAGTAGAAACGAGGATCATCTTCTGCTGAATAGACTTTTATACAATCGGCTTATACTTTGTTCTCGAAGCACAAGGCTAGAGTATGAAGAATATAATATGCTTCTTGATGGAAGAACAACGCTGCAAGTGTGAGTGTATCAGTTCGTTGGGTTAAAGAGGGATGTAAATATTTTGTACATGTGAACCATTGACCAGCGTATGGAATAAAGAAAAAATGGCAAGAATGGTGTTGATAAAAATTTGTTCAAAAACGAATTTCTCAACATTGTTGTCAAGCAGAAGTTTCTGTGAACGTGTAGGACAAGCAGAAGCTTCTGTGAACCTGTAGGACAAGCAGAAGCTTCTGTGAACCTGTAGGACAAGCAGAAGCTTCTGTGAACCTGTAGGACAAGGAGAAGCTTCTCTGAACCTGTAGGACAAGCAGAAGCTTCTCTGAGAAGTATTGCGTGTTGCAAACGCTGACGAGGACATGTATAATGATCAGTTCCAGCAAGCATTACAGAATGTGGAGGTCGGGAAAAGTGATAGGTGGTATCTATTATGTTTCTTTACTACGAGAACAAAAATAGACACCTGAAGTTCTACAAAGCCAGCTTGAAAAATACTTTTTTGGTCGGCAATACACTGAATAATTGCCAGCTGCATGAGGACCGTGCACCTGGGACGCTCAGTGTATTGCCGACCAAAAAAGTGTTTTTCAAGCTGGCTTTGTAGAGCTTCAGGTGTCTATTTTTGTTTTCCTGGAATCTGTGCCGTCCAGAACAATGCTTATTTTTTCATACTCCATCTTCACTGTATTTTACTGTGCACGTTTTTTTTCTTGCTGCTCGTTCAATTACTAAATGTAGGAACTGTGAACTTGATAGCTTACTAATTCAAGGGACACAGTCATTATGAAAACTTAATTAAAATGTCTCATTTATGCTTTAGCATGGTGAAAATCATTGTAAAATTGTTTTACTTCACTTCTATAACTGGAAATTTAATTTCAAGGTGGCATTCTTCGCAGAAAATCTGAAACTATTGCATTAGCATGGAACAGAATATGGCGACGCGACTGAGTAGTTTGTTCATTCTAGGGGTTTTAAATGCAGTACATTATATGTATATATGACAGATTAAGATGAGCGATCATCAAATATTTAAGCAACTGCGTTGAAGGTGATATTACAAATGACTTAAGGCAATAGAAAATGAATCATGAATATTAGGAATGACATAAATTAAATCAAAGTAGATCTGTCTTCATATGGACACGTGTTTTTGACGCATACGAACTGCTTCTCGTCATACATTTCGTAAATTTTTTGAGCCCCAGCGTACGTTTACGAAAAAAAATAAACGTAAAGGAAAAAACGCCACCTTCCTAGCACCGTGCACCGTCATTTCATCATGAAGCAATGGAAGTTCTATATGTACTCACTAAGTTAGGAGCAGCGTATCCAGCCAGCGGAGCAATAGTCAGAAAACCACGGAGTTTCCGAGATCGATAACAGAGACGCGGAAAGAGAGGAGGCTAGTGTCAGGAACGTTCCGTGCAGCGGCTGTGCAATACCAGCTGTTCTTTGCGTAGTGTTGCGTCTGATGCAACTCCTGAGGTAGAAAATGCAGCTGCGTCGTCAGGACTTTCATGAAGTTGATGAGTTTAGTTTATTGAGGAAATTTATGGCGTACATGCAACAATCCTCGGGGATTTGAAACGATAGCGTTACTTGTTGATAAAACCGGTAGAGCTGATTGCTGTGAAACTTAATTTCCCCTATGTCTAGAATGGGGTTTTAATTTTTTTTTAAACTATCATAGCTTGTGCCAACTAATGATTTGATCATCGTTTCATGTTAGTGCTATGTAATTTTTTATTTTCACGAATAAATGCTGTTATTTTTTGCGAAGTTGAAAAATGAATTCTTCGGGAATTGAAAAACTTTTTTATTTGTGTAGGAGAGAACTATATTCAAATAACACTTAATAAAAAACCTAGACATGAATTGCACTGAATAAAATCATACGTATATTGTACCAACAATATTCTGTTATAGAAGCAAATTTTCATTTCTTTATTTTTATAGCAAGAGATCACACAAATGCTCTGAAACAAGATGGATGTAGATTCTTTAATCGCATTTGTGATTTCAGTCGTAAGACTTGCATGTCCAAATATCGTTTCAAAATGCATGTCCTGCGTATGTTTAAGAATACAATGAGTTTTCGTTATTTTTTCACCTCTCATCTACACTTTTAATGTTATTTTTCTTATCGTTTGACCCCCATCTTGTATCACAATGTGTACCTTTTCAGTGATGCTTGATTGGGTAGTGTGTTTTTTTAATTTTTATGCTTCGAATTGTTTTTGACCAAAACTGCTGAATATTCTGATTTCAAGTTTCCGTAAAAGACTATCAACGACACCGTAAAATTAGCAACGAGGTAACTAATATACACTCCGCTCTCTAAGAAATTTGAAGATAAAGACATTACGTGTTTTCAGTAACCATGCACTCAAATTTTTTTAACACATTTTTTATTCAGAGTTGAGGGGGTTAATATACATGAAAGTTACAACGTTTGGAAGGGAAACCCCTTAGCATCAATCCAGGCTTGGATTGTTCTTATTGTGGTTTTAAACATCGCGACTTGAAACACGTCTGGTGCTAATAAAAATCTATATTAGTGCGCAATGACTTGTAGGACACCCTGTATTTAACAGACCTAGCACCGGCTGGGAGCTAACTGCCTTTAAGCCATAAAACATTAAAATTTGCAAAGAAAATTTTAACAGTTGATCAGGTGTCCTAAAAATCTATATGAAAGCATTTCCTCGACTCGAAACTAGAGTAGTAAATGATTAAAACATGACAAATACTGTTGACTTATCAGCTTAAATAATTATTAAAAAGAATTTCCTTGCCATGTGACAAGTACGAGCTGATTACAATTTTTTCTCCATATCAGGGAAAAACTCGTATTTTTTCTTCGAGCATTTTATGCAATTCATATTTTTCTCTGAATCTGCTAGCTTAAATTAGCACGTACAATTTTGAAACTTCAATAAACATTGTTTATCATAGAAAAAATCATCTCATGAAAAAATAAATACATTGTACCTAATTTTTAAAATGGGTGATGTTGTCCCGCTTTGACAATCGGAACTAAAAAAATTCTAGAATTTTCTGAAATTCTGTAAAACAATTTGTGATGATTTTTACATGCATGACAGTAGTTCGTTGCTACAAAATTAGAAGTTTCATTGTACATCAAAGTCGTTCGATGTCGGAGTGCTATGAGCAACACTGTCACATAAGGTACTCTTGCACTTCGCCCTAGAGGAGAAAAGAAGCCTTGCAATGCCTACTCTTCTCTACAATAAAGCCATTTATAGCGTAATCGAACTTACCGATTGCCAATTTTGGGGTAGCTTTTTCCGAGGGACAAGCCAAACCTCCCTTTTTCGGTTCCCTCTGTACCCCATTCCAGAAACCATGATTAACCCTTTAGCGACCAATTTTTTTCTAGTTTGTACGTCTAAGCTCACAAAGACCGTCTGTACACTGCTGCAATGAAGCACGCTGAGAGCCAGGCAGCCAAAAGAACGACGCTGTAACATGACGCGTTCAAACCTAGTAACAACCTCATATTGCTCACTATTTAATTAATAGAACAATTCTCCCAAAGACCGTAAACGAGGACTGTATGGTCCTTTTCGTCGCTAAAGAGTTAAGAATCGTGCAAGCACTAGCAGTTGCTTCAGCATTACAGCAGTTGAAGCGTTCGCACCCAAACCTAGTACAAGAATTGTTCTGAAACTCCTCTTATACATTGGTCTGTACATACCATCTTAGCGTAGTTCTAAGTCTCTTGAAGTGATTTAGCATTGTAGAAGATCAAGTAAAACTTAAACTCATCAATTAATTTTTAGAAGGAAATCATAGTTTTTGCAAAACCAGAAAAGCAGCTTGTTTTCAATGCATCGAATGGAATTTATGTAACGATGTATGTAGATATGAATCATACTTCATTTGAGCAATTAATTATTTATAGTTACACCCTTAGACTACTATGGAGCATAATTTCTCTTGAAAGAAAGTTACAGGCTCCACGACGGCTGTTGTGTCGCGTTGCTCGCTCTCCAGAGCTCCACAAACAATCCATTATGCCTCCCATCGGCTCCAGGCAACCAATTTCACGGAGCTTCTCTTGCTTCAACTTTTCTTCGGTCGCCTCTGTGTCTGGTGCCATTGAGGTCTTCTTTAGCTGCTGCAGCTGTGGTCTCTCTTTCGCTTGCAGCCGCTAATTTGATCCCCAACAGCGCTAATTGAATGAGATCGTCACTGCAAATACAACGACTCGGCTATCATCACTTCCCCTCTCAAATACTGTTCCTCAAACATCGGTGTGGACCAGCGTGTTCCTACACTGGAATCGTAGGTACTTGCCTGATGAATACTGTATCCTTTCGTCTCCTAATCTCTACATTCTTACTTAGCCTCTGCCAGTCGTAGTTACATTTAAAATTGCATTCCAAGCATAAACCTGTGAATACTTCACACTCTTAAAAGTTCACTTTATTCCTCCTCTAACTCTGTATTTCTTGCAACAGCCTACAAATTACAAATGCTTTGTCGATTATTTCTCATTTCCATTTCATTCACATCTGTTTAACACGTTGACTCCGAAGTGGTACGTATGTGTACCACTGGGGTTAGGTTCTGTAATTTTTTCAGATCCTTCTAGTGACTATGCGTACAAAGTGAAGTTTTACACCAATCAGGCAATCGGAGGTAACGTGTTAACATTCACACTCTCACATTTCATAAAAGGACAATGACAATCCTACCGACAATGAGTAGACGCTGACGTGGAAGTTGTTATTAACGCGTAGTGCCGCTGTTCTTCCCTCCATAACGAAGCATGGGGCTCGTGTAATTTACTTCTGTATCATTACGAGCAGAATAATAGTTTTTAAGCTGATAAAAACTTACGAAACGTTACTTAAGTTTCAGCTAACACGAATCCTGTCATCGATTTTGGCATTTTTATTTCGCATCGTTTCTACTGACCTTCAATCACATTCTATTACTTAAATATCCTAGGATTAAATCATATCCTATATTATTTCCCGCATTGAAAATTTTATCGAGCGCGTTCTTAGTCCTATAGAATGATTTTAACACGATGTGGCTCCATAGAAACGTCAGGCGAAGTCACGAATCGATTGTCGCGAGAAAAACACAAAATTCGCTGGGCTTACGATATTCTACTCCTACTTGACTATGCATTCCCCCACCAGGGACGGCATTCACCCAACGTAAGCAAAGTCGATTCGCATAACAAGAATGGCCTCCATTGCCTCTAATGCTCCAGGGCAGCCACCATTGTAGTCTGCGCGCTGCATCGACGTTCGGTAAACTGGCTATTGTGCTTGCAGACTACGTGCGGACGCGTCCAGACACTCGCAGCCTGAGTCCAGACACGCAGCCAGCGTTCAGACACGTCTGGATGCTCGTAGCCTGAGTCCAGACACTCGCAGCCTGTGTCCAGACACTCGCAGCCTGTGTCCAGACACTCGCAGCCTGTGTCCAGACACTCGCAGCCAGCGTCCAGACACTCGCAGCCAGCGTCCAGACTTGTCTAGACAGTCGTAGCCTGAGTCCAGACACTTTCAGCCAGCTTCCAGACTTGTCTAGAGAGTCGTAGCCTGTGTCCAGACACTCGCAGCCTGAGTCCAGACACTCGCAGCCGGTGTCCAAACGCATGCAGGCTGTGTTCAGGCACACGCCCATGATGACAGAGTCCATGGCAGTAGCAACTGCACAAATATTTAAAAGGAATGCAACGCTCGAGTGCTGCTTCGTCAATCAATTAAGCTTTATTCCTTATTGTTTCTCGATTTGCTACATCTCTATGTAGTATAAAAAATGTATCCCTTAAAACACAACGCGGCATGGCTCAAAATACTGAGCTCTGATCAGTCAAGTTATAGAGAAATTGCCTGTGAAATGTCTCACCCCATTTTATAACGATGGTTGCAAATGATTTTACTCTATATCATGAAATATTACTTTCTGAGCGTCCATTGTATGACTTATTCCATTAGATAATGTCATAGACTATAACAGGTTTGCGAAACATATCTCTGTTTCTAACTTTATGCGTGACTTCTAATTGAATCATTAATTAGAGAAGCAACAAAAACCACATCACTACATCAACGCCACATTTTAAATTAAACCTGGGGAAATGAGTTCCGATTTAATAAATCATGCCTGAATTTGGGTTTCGGAGTACTTCATCGTGGATTTGATTTAGAGGTCGTGTGTCGGTAGTCCTTGCAGTGACGACTTATTGACAGCACACTATAAAGCCTTGATTTGAAAAATAACTGCCCTCACATCAACGAATATCACTAGCAGCAAAGTAAACAAGTAATTAGATGCTAGCTAATGCATTTTATTCGCACATATTGAGACTACTTTAAGCTTAGAATGTAAAGTATCTTCCAATGTAATATCCTTAGACCATTAAAAGCATAGTAAAATCCAGAATTTGTTCATAACAAATTCATTATATTCCAAAAGGAATAATTCTTTTAAAGTTTTCGAAAAATGAATTCAAACTATAAAACCGACCTAACAAATATTCTACGAAGATGTCAAATATCTACCATTGATATTAAAACTTCATGATTGCTCTGATCTGTACCGTTTTAAAAGTATAAGATATAATACATGATGACACGAAAATATTTCAAGCCAAACCCGAAAATCAAGCTCATGTCTCCTATTATGATCAAAATTTTGAAACATCGTGGGCTTGACAGTACTGTTTGTAAAAAAAAAATGCTTCCAATAATGTTCGAAGAGAGCTTCGAAACCAGACCTCATCGAAGAAAATAGACGACATTTTACGCTTCAGCATTTCCAAATGATCCTAAATCTTTTAGAATACTTTTACCTTGAACAGTTTTGAAACGCAATCTAATACATTTTTTCCACAGACGTATAAAAAGTCAAGTTCGAAATGGTTAAATAACAAAACGAGGAGAAAAAGGGGCTCCATGGACACGGAGCTGTGTTTCATTCGTATTTTACACTTTCTTTCCTCTAATTGTGCTAAACCCTCACTTGACTCTCTCTTTCCTCTAGCTATGATTTACCCTCACTTTACTCTTTCTTCGAGATGTGCTTGACCCTCACTTGACTCTCTCTTTCCTAGAGCTGTGGCTTACCCTCACTTGACTTTTTCTTCTAGCTGAGTTTGGCCCTCACTGGAGTTTTTTCTTGCTCAAGCTTGACCCTCACGTGTAGCAACTCTTCGAAATGCAGATCACGCATAGCGCTGCGGTCTCTCTTGAGCCTTCTTTCCCTTCAGCTTCTATTTTCGATTCCAGAACAAGACTTTGCTTGTAGAGTGACTTCTGGTCTCCGTGTGAGAATGCAAATATGTTGTAAAAAACTTACAAGTAGCAAAAATATATTGCATGGACGTACGTTAAGCATTTTATCTTCTCTCGTTTTTGGAAACTTGGTTCGCACCTTATGACTTCACATGCTTCCAGTTTTCATCGTTACCTGCTTTTAAAGAGTAAAAGGGAGGAATCTATTTCAGTAATCAAAACAAAATTTATCAAAATTCATTGATGTACATATATAAATCTGATCTAGAAAGAACTAAATTGAACCAAACTTAAGTTGTGCATATATGAGGAGAAGAAAAATCGTTTATTCCAATGAAATTGATACTTGGCAAATGCATTAACATTAGATTGAACACAACTGTGACATGCTCACTGACATGAGTGATTGAACGATTTTTCCGTAGAAAGTACGTAATTTTAACCCTTTAGCGACGAATTTCTTTTTCTAGTTTCTACGTTTAAGCTCACAAAGACCGTCTGTACACTGATGCAATGAAGCACGCTGAGAGCCAGGCAGCCAAAAGAACGACGCTGTAACATGCCGCCGCGTTTAAACCTAGTAGCATCCTCATATTGCTCACTGTTTAATTATTAGAACAATTCTCCCAAAGACCGTAAAAGAGGACCGTATGGTCCTTTTCGTCGCTAAAGGGTTAATACGATTTAGAAACATCATTTTTAAATAGGGGGGTTTACATTAGTTCAAATTTAATGCTAGAAAATAGACTAAAATAAAATAAATAAATAAATGAACGCTATTTCAAAAAGAGTATACAGTACATACACAGTGAGTTTTAAATTCTTAATGTTAACATCTTATAAATGGTGATGGTGCTCATCGATAAGATCTTCAGAGAAGTAGTGATGAGAGATCCTCGTCTTCTCTGCTGCAACTTAAAGCCGAGGCTCGTAGGGGCGTGATGATGAGCGTGATTGAGGTGTGGCTCCGTTTGTTGTTGTTCAAGATTTAAGATTTCGTTACTACAAATTAGCATTTTAAGCTGCACTTCTGATAGGCTTCTCAAACTTTTGACATATAAGTATATGAATAGCTCTTTTTATTCAAAATTTCATGAGCGTTTTGTTCAGCTCTTCAACTCTTGCTTGAGGGCTAAAATAAACTGAAGTTAAAATACTTATTCTGGTCACTAGAAACGATATTATCGAGAAATTATAAACAGTCCTAGTTTTAAGTGTATTATTCAACAGAAACCTTTTCTTCGCATCCATTGTGGATGAAGCGAGTAATGTTTTATATGAATCATTAAAACATTTGAACTGAATATAGTATACGTATATTAGATACAATTATTACTAATTCCGATAAATGCGTGTACTAACAAGTTCAGCAGAATTTGAAGAGATAAAAGATGACTGCGTCAGTGAGAAAAACCAAATTGAACAAAAATTTAGATGAAGTTGCTTTCAATACAAAATAGAAGCAAAAAGCCTGAACTATTTTGTTACGATGCTTGGAATATTCAGTTGCTAAATCTCATGAAATATTTTCATTTCGTTAATATCTTCCGATGGTTGTGATACTGTCGTGCGTTAGAGTTTCAGATTTGTATAAACTTTATGAAAGCTTCATCATTATTCATCATTGTGTTCTCGATTCAGTTCAGCACATGTGTTTTACATGCCGTCCAAGCGTCCGGTTGATGATTTTTCATTTTAATGCTCGTTGTAAACAGCAGCTCAGAGTCGTGAGCAATCCTCTCTCCTGCATAAGACTTGTTCAGAGTAAAAATGTAAATGCTTATTTAATATTGGACTATATAGAATAAAATTTAAGTGCCTTCTTCCTTTACACTTTATTCTGCGTATCTTTTTCACTTTTTTCTCCTTCTTCATGAAATTCCTCCTCTATGCTACATTAAGGTGAACAATCATCACCAATCTCTACAGAGGGATGATGTATCACGGCAATAAGGTAGTCGACGTACTCAGCTTTCCTCCCTTCCCCTCGTAATTCAAAGGGCAGCTTGTTCTTGAAAGCGTAATCTGTTTGTTTTTCTTCCAGCTTTTGAGTTACTGTCACTAGCCCAATGCAAAAGTAAAACCTATTCGTTCTGCCATCCCACACTTCGGACAGACCTCGCCAGTCTCTCTAGGCAACTGATCTTAGCTCATTGGTATTTTTACTCACTGGATTGCACGAACAAAACTGTCATAGAGTTCATGATATTCTATTAAACCTGTTCACGTTCATTACTATGTTTTTGTATACCATCTGTTCAAAACAGTCTAGATGCAGTTTAAACGGACAAAATTATAAAGAGCAGCAATGGTTAAAGCAGGTTACAAAGTTTCCCATCCACTTTTCTTTTTAGATTTATTGATGCATCGATGGCTTTTCATATAAATTGTGAAAAAGATTTGTCAAGTATTTTGAGGGAGACAAACAGAAAACCTCGTATTGCTTGAGTTTACGTTCCAAGAAGTTTTCTACACCTCAAGCATGACATAGAGGGTGAAGTCTCTGCAAGGACACAGTGCTGTATTTCTGACGCGAGTAGCTGGAAGCAATATATTTTCAGTACTCCACTACACAAAATAAATCCATGAAACAATGCTACATAAAAAATCGAATAATACTGATTCACATTGCGATGAATAGAAGCTGCTTGCTGTCAACTTAATCAAAATGGTAGTAGAAAGCCTTTACCAGTCGTAATGTCACCGCAGTAGTGGTGGCAAGTACCGACGACTTTTATCACCAGGGGATGAAATTCGTCTCACTAAAACACTCAAGTAGACTTTGTAGAGTTCTCTACAAAAGCGCATGAAGCTTTATCTTCCTACCAAAGCCTTAGATTGGGGAACAGAAAGGAAACAATGAGGAATATAAAATATGGTTTAACTTAGCAGTTCCTCAGAAAAAAATGTCAACTTCAGGGTCAGGCAAAATGATCTGACACATTTAACCTACAAATTTAAACTACAAATGTGTCAGATCATTTTGCCTGATCCTGTAGTTTCTGAGTATCACACTGCAAACTGTTGTATCATGAACTGTTTTGTCAGAGACTCCAGTTTGAGCGGTATGCTCTTGCTTCCTTGGAATGTTAATAAATGACATAGGATTATGAACAACAGAACAGCAGAAAGCAAACGTGAGTTTTGCACAGCCATATTAGTGTCCTCAATCAAATTTATTCCATCGTTTTCAGTATAAATTACCTACGTCTGTTAGTCGAATTATTGAAGCAACCGAAATTTATTCAATCACATTTATGCATATGCAACCGAAATTATACTTGTTTTCTCCAAGTTGTTGAAGTGTAACTTGAAGCAAGAGACTCAAAATCCAAACTCGGCAGCTTTTGGAACAAATTTGTGCGAAATAGATAAACTAATTCGTAGCTGTACACACGAAATTTTATGAAAATATAAATGAAAATATTTCAGCAGTTTATTTTTCATTGCGAATCGCTTAGCCCTTAACTGATATGATATAAAGCGTCTGCACCTTATCGTGAGAACGTTATTCCTTTCCCATCGAAAAATTTCTCATTTCGTCTTCTTCTCTTGCAGGCAATGATTAATGCTTCATATTTAGTGTGTATTTTCCCCTAACAACACAGAAGTATTGATTTAAGCTTCGGGTGTCACAAAACGCGAAGCTCAAAGCAGCTTCAAAAAGCATGTGTTGTACGCGGTTGGATATTTTGAAGTTCGAGTTACGTATATGATACTTGAACTCCATTTCACTAAAGGTCGTCTATGAATGCAGTTCTCATACTTGCTTTACTTGGCTTGTGTGAGGTGCTGTTATGCAGGAGCACTGGCTTCATGCTGGGGAGCTGCTCCAAGCCTTGTTAGGTGGTCCCCTGATCTGCCGAGTACAGTTTATGCACTCAGATCACGGCTGAGCAAGAGACAATGGAGACCTTATATGAGAGCAAAATACAAGCGCCATGACCACTTGTCTCCTTACTTGGCCCGAGCATTTAATGGAAGCCCCAAAGCAGGGTTCACAGAGGCCTGCACATCATTTCTACAGACAGTAGCTTGTATGTGCGATGTGCAGCTGAGTCACATGTTGGGTAATGTGAATAAATTATCACCTCCTCAGGACTTGGCCACACAACTTGAATCGGCTAGATTTTGTATTGGTTTGAAATAAACTAACATTTCAAATAGTGGAAATTCGTTTAGACATCTTGTGTAGCATACAACTTAGCTGCTAAATCTTGGTATAATGATGAGGATAATTTATATGTTTTATCTTCTAGACCTCATCAACTATTTAACAAATACTTTTCTCCAATTTATGAAGACTTCCAATAATTTCTATGACATCCACGTAGCATATCCACGTAAAGCATGATACTTCGATTAGATATTTTCAATTAAATGCTCTCTTCAAAAAACTATTTCGAAAATATCCCACATTTATACAATATCTCTTTAGATACCAGCCATTCTACCCATATATCTGCGGAGATTCTTTTGCTTGCATTTTAATCTCTTTTTCTATACTTATCGCAAATATACCAACAGCCTAACTCAGCAACTCCTTAAGTATTCAACCTATTTTTCGAACGACTCTGCCTTCCCACAGGATGACTCTATTCTGAGCCGATAGCGCTTGGCTGCACTCTGGATCTCCACTTTATTCTGTAATATGCTTGTGACCTCCTAATTTTTTTTTTTAAACCTATCACTACCTGTGCGATCACGTCAACGTGCCTATGACAAAGGGCCTCCCCGTCAGCTAAGTTACAGGTACGAGTGCTGACGCTGTCATGACAGAGGCTACGACGGCCCGAAGCAATGAACCAAGTTATTAACACGTTGACTCCGAAGTGGTACGTATGTGTACCACTGAGGTTAGGTTCTGTAATTTTTTCACATCCTTCTAGTGACTATCCGTACAAAGTGAAGTTTTACACCAATCAGGCAATCGGAGGCAACGTGTTAAGTCAATGAATCACATACAAAACTATTCAAAAATGCACATTTTCCTCAAGAAACTAAGTTACAAACTAAGCGAATTCCTCACGTCCCGTTCACATTTGAAACTAACGTTTATGAGAAGTCTCGCTATTCTATAGTTATAACGTAGATTTCAAATTAACATTACATCTTAGAAGTTTAACTCCTACCGTTATTCTGAAAACTAACGAACTGGCACATAGTGATGCTTCAAATCTGATGATCCTTTATTCTTAACTAAAGAACGAACAGCCATCACCAGATTCGATGGTTCATGAGTGATTGAAAACGGTTGCATATTCGGTAATTCTCAAGTGAACATGCGTTTGCAATACTTTTATTACTTTATCATTTCTATCATTAAGAGACACTTTGGGCCTCCGCAACATAAATTTGAATTAAAACAAGTATTACCTTGCCAGGTTTTCTTTCTTATTTATTTAGAATAACTACGTTTAGTGAATATTTTGTGAGTAGATCTCTCTCTCTCTAAAAGCGTTTAATTTCGTCAAAGAAATTTAGAGCAAGATGCTTATTTAGTTTTGATTTGAGTCGTGCATAATATTCAGAATTTGTTCACGGCAGAGATACACGTTGTGGGATGATGATGAAAACTTTAAATGAGGGCATGACGTAATTCTGTTGAACTGGTTAAGGTGATCTGGCCTTGATCCTTCGAACTATCACCTGTTCCAGGAGTCAAAGATCGTAAAAAGAGGCCTTCCATTTGTCTCAACGGAGCAGGGAAGGGAGTGTCACACCCGTAGCTTGGCTGTACAAAAAATATTTCTTATTTGAGATTATGAATAAGCTGATGCTGATAATAACTGAGTATGGAGGAATGAAGTGACACTTCAATCATAATGTTATATGATATCCGTGAACATGACGTGAGGTCCGGGTACTACCTTCAGATGATAAGCCTCTTTGTCGGATAGAATCTATTATGGAAAACAAGGTGATAGATCAAATTGTGTTACGCAATTAAATTGCGATTTAATGACCAGAAAAGTAATCACATTAGTAATTACGCCACATTTTCCACTGCCTATTTTTTATGAAAAATATGAAAAAATATTCAGCATAAAATATGAACCACTACCAAATAGTGCTAAATTCGACAGTAAGGAAATTTGATAGTAAAATTGCATATTAAATAAATAATAAATGTGGGCCATTGATAACAAACAGTTCAACGATGAAGTACCATTGCGAATATGAATTGTTTTTTAAATTCTAAGATCTTGGTTATCATAAATATTTAAAATTTTAACTTTCTATAACGATACGCGTTAAATTATCTCATCATCGGGCACGAGAACGCATGGAAGAAGTTGTAAGATCCTTGCCTACGTTCCTCTTGCCGCAAACCACCCAGTCTTTATATGACATTTAGTACGGGAATATATGGGTGAACTCATGCCCCAATATTCTACAGCCAAAAATTTTGCTGGCAGTTAGCGCTAGTTTTAAACATTGAAAGAATTCGGTTAAAAGCTATAAAGAATTACATTTTTACTCTCTTATAATCACTTGCAATCAAGGCAAAAAACACATTTCCTCCTACGCACAAAAATTACTAGAGCAAACAACCTATAGATGAAATTTGAAGTAGAGTTTGTCTGAGTCTTTATATCTTTCATTGTTAGGTTTCCTTATTTTCAGCTACCGTCATAGAAGGAGAAAAACTTGTAATAACAAATATTACTCTCCTGATAGTGAAATGCCTAGTTAATTCAAACAAATTAAATTGTTCTCTAACACTGAGAGTCAGCCTATTAGATCTCAATTTGGTTATGTTTTACTTGAAATAAATCAGAAAAAAATAATCCAAATAAAATAAAACGGAAATTAATACTAAATAAGTAAATATACCGCACTGCATTAGACTATTACGACATCATTACGTTCATTATGACCATTCATCTATGAGTCTAGTGCTTCAGAAACCGACGAGCAGATGCAACAGGAAGACCAAGCACTGTGTCGAGGCCCAGTGCCCCCACACGACACAGATGCAGCCGTCATGCTCCACAGGTTCAGCTGGACATGGAAAGCCAGGCAGCATTCCAGGTGGCGTTCCCGGCATTGTGGTCTCATCACTCCCTCCCCCTGCTGTCGTTTTTCTGTGCTGCTTGTTGACGGGCACAGCATAGCAACGAGTTTTGTCAGCCACCTGGTAGCTATTGCAGTCGAAATGTTTAATTTCATGCTCTAAACAGAGAAACTTCCAATGAAAGCTGTATGTATTCATCTGACATTCAAATTCAGAAGACGTTCGGAGCTGTTGTACTTCGTAATTCATTTCGATAGAGCAGCCTTTCATCTCCTTCACCGAAGTGTCCATGAATGACACAAGTCTATATCGAAATACTCCCTCTAGTCACAAACAGCTGGCGCGTACATCTTTGAACGTCGGCCATAAACAATTGCTGCAGAGGGAAAAAGTATAATTTTTTTACTCATACAGTGTACGATCAATTTTATACATTCTACTTTTAAAAAGATAGAAGAAAAAAACAACGAATTAGTTTTCCGAATGTTTTCTTGAACATGAATGCCCGAACGTTTTTCCGAATGAGCATCAACTGTTTCCCACCCGAGGAAGTAAAATATTTCGTTGAAATAATAAGAATTCGGAGAACTCATCTTTTCAGAAAATCACAATCAATTCATCCATTGACGGAACACTGTTGCTCTATAATTTCGATTATAAAAGCCTGTTGTGCAATAATGAAGAAAGTTTAACGTGCGTTATAGTTGTGTAATTCTATAACTGTACGAACACGACTCGTTGCGACAGTACAGTAAGAGTATCGTATTTAAATTTTACGCCTGCACAACGGATTTTTTCTTACTAACTTCTGTTTCGTGTCTACGTTAATTTTTTTGAGCCCCCCTCAAAGAACGACGAATGAATTTTATGCTTCGACTGTATAGACGTAATGACTCATGATCCTTGATAGCTGGAGAAGCAAAAATTTGTTGCTTCAGGGTTTGATGGCACAACCAATTTTATTAATGCACTCTTTTATTTCATTGCTGTATCACCATTTTTTGCAGGTGTTTTTGGGTCATTTTTCCTTTCTCAAACATGTTCTCATAAGGTGCCCTAAATTCAATATTATTTTCGATTACTTAATGAAGATAGAAAGAAATCGAAAAAATGTTTGCTTCTGTTATCTACTGCAAAAGTTGAGTAATCAAATTCGGCAAAACATTCCACATTGCTCAAGTCATGCTCGGAATTTAAACAAACAAGGCATGTGTAAAGTATCGGAAAAAACGTGTATGAAAGGTCTCTGAGGATCATAATCAGTCATAAGAGAAAACAATATTAATATTTCCTTTAGTGGCGCAAGAAAATAATGGCATAGTGAAATAAATGTTGAATAAATGCGTTTCATCAGATCATTAGGTTCCTAAATTAATTTTTCTCTTCGTCGTTAGCTATATTATTATTCGAAGACAGAAATTTATTATAAAAATAAAAAATTCATGATAAAAAGGTTGTTTCATGAATAATAGTAATATAAATCTAAGCCTCGATTAATGAATAAATATATATGAAAAAATTTAACTTAGATCTAACTATCATGACAAGATAAAATGAATGTTTGTTAGGCTACCAAGGATCGAGGTGAACCACCGCCAACTACTCGATCACTCCGCCTAACTCAACTGGAATCGAGAGTCTGCAACCCACTGCATCTTCTATTGAAAAAAGCTGTTTTTTCGCGTCATGGTCAGTGGCTCAATCGTAAAATAGAACGAAGTGCCAAAGAAAGCCAAGTCAGTGCATCCAAACGGGCCAGTCACCACTCGAGGTACACTCCTTTTTTGTTAGGTCACAGGTGCATGCAGGTGTTGTGGCCGTCATGGAAGACGCAGTGACGACCCAAAAGAATAAAAGTTGATTAGGAGAAAAAATATTCTTTTCATACATAACAATCTCCTAATTCAAGGCCTTCTAAAAACACGCAGTTTTTAATTACAGAAATCTAAAATCTTACACACAAAAATATTTATTCACTAAGAGTATAATTAATTTGTTGACTCATATTTTCAGATATAAGGCAAAATTTTGTCACCATATTTTATGCAAAGGCTCCCAAACACACTAAAATTATTAGTAATTCACATTAGATTATTTTCACATCTTAAAGGAAAAACCTCACTTAGTACCAGTACAGAACTTTTGATTGCAAATCTGTGGTTTCGAAGTTAGCAAGAAAACAACGCAGAAAACCATAAGCTAGATAATACAAAGTACAGCAACACAACTTCCTTTATTCATAACTTTTTGAAAGGCAAAAAAGTAAGTCGTGTTGCTACATCCTGAAGGAGAGTTGGTGTTTAAATGCGCAAAAAAATGGGCTCGTGGTTCGTTTGTCGTCTACTACCAAAGACATTGCTGCGCAGCTGCTCAGCAGTGCACACCTGGCGCGTGCAGCTGTGCAGCTGCTAGTTCCTCCCTCAGCTCTCAGTGTTCTCATCATTCCCATCAGTGTGTGCTCTGTGTCTCCCACTGTTCTTGTAAAACTGTGCTCCAGTAACTATTTTGAGTGTCATTGTGATGCCCCACGCAGAGGCCTTGCTAGCGACGCCGCATGGTAGACTTGAAGTCGGCATTGTCCATCATGACGGTGAGAGAGCATTCAAAAATCAGTGAATTGTGATATTTCCTCCAGACACAACATCGTGTCTTGAAAGGAACAGCGCGGTTCAGGGTTCTGGTTGTTTATGTGATTAAAGTGGGAATAATGTTCTGAAATGTAACGAAGTGTATTGCCTGTACCGCTTACTTATAACTGCAATTGTGTCGAACATTACGTGAGTATGCTTTGAACTATGAGTTTCTTTTCTGTATCTTTTTTTGAGTGCACTAATATGATTTGTGGTAAATTATGTGATAATTTGGTGAGCTACGTGCTTAAGTAAACTGGGACGTGAGGAGTAAAAGCAGGGAAAGCAGAAATTTCAGCTCAATGAAATCATTATTTTCATAGTATACAAGTGGATACGATATCAATGGGTAAGCCTAAGACAACACAAGTAAGTCAAACAGTGAAATGGAAGTTAAGCCCAGAAAGGAAGACTAAATTAAAACAAATAAATATATATATATGTAATATATATGTATATATATGAATATTCCTACATAGGAGATACCATTCAAACTCACCATCTAATGCAAAAAAATAAACAAATAAATCTATTTTAAGTTAATATCAAGATATCATTGCATTAATTAGGTAGGCAGTGTGCTCTAAGTAAATTAGCAGTGCTTCATTTAGGTTTTAAAATTAATATATAAAAAGATTTTAACACCGTAACGCTCAAAACACAAAACAGAAGCTATAACACTGTAAGCGATTTTATTGGAAGCGAAGATCAGATTGAGATGGAGTTACCGATCAGGACATCGTGTCCAGGTCGGTTACTGCAGCCGGTGTCTTCTGCTTCACAGCGTGACGGTGTTAGTCTTTGCATGTTCAGAATGTGTGCTACCATGTTTATGAGTAGCGCGTGTGAATGTATATGTCCTAGTGACCCCTAACACACCGATACAGAGCATGGCTCATGACAGGAGCCTAGCACGTCTGCCTGGACTAATGAAGTAAGCCTACGAGACTGGGTTGCCGCACAAGGGAAGAGGAAGCAGATGCTCCCCTCCAGTTCTGCAGGTTAGGAGCAGGAATGACCTGCAGCACAGCCTCCGGGCTGCTCGTCTGCTGCAGGTCAGAGGGCGCTGCGGGGCCTCCCAATATTGAGGATGCTATCGGGGCAAAGGTCACTGCGGTTTTTTCTCGTCCCCGTAAGAGAATTCAACTAAACTGTCAGAAGCAGTTAACATGACTAGTTAAAATGAAAAGTATCTTCGGTAACGCTGAAAGCAAGCCTACTAAAAATTACTTTGGCGAAATAATAATCAATTAAGAAAAAAGCGATCAGTAGGCTACTCTCAAAAAATTGATCTGCTTGAGCAAGATTTAAAGGTAATGATTATTGTCGAGTGGCATCATGTATCATCGTGATCATCGTAGAGTGGTATTACGTATCATCGTGATCATTATAGAGTGGTATTACGTATCATCGTGATCATCATAGAGTGGTATTCCGTATCATTGTAACCATCGTGAGTGGTATTGCGTATTATCGTGATCATCGTAGAGTGTTGTTGCGTATCATCGTGATCATCATAGAGTGGTATTACGTATCATCGTGATCATCGTAGAATGGTATTGCGTATCTTCGTGATCATCGTAGAGTGGTATTGCGTATTAGCGTGATCATTATAGAGTGGTATTACGTATCATCGTGATCATCATAGAGTGGTATTCCGTATCATTGTAACCATCGTGAGTGGTATTGCGTATTATCGTGATCATCGTAGAATGGTATTGCATATTATCGTGATCATCGTAGAGTGGTATTACGTATCATCGTGATCATCGTAGAATGGTATTGCGTATCATCATGATCATCGTAGAGTGGCATAAAATGATCGAGATCACGTAGAAATACCATGAAAGAAAGTCAGTTCGTTTTCAAATACTGTTAGAAGATATCCACGGCTGTTTATTACGCGCAGAGAACAGTTTCAATGGTGTAGCCCATTGCTCATTTAAGCTTCTCGCTTTACTAACGATATTTGTTCGTGATGTATAAACATTACGTCACACTTCATCATGAGCTTCTTATATCATCGTTTATGGGCCTGGTCACTACAAGCATTGAAATTAGTTTTTGTGTATCACGGTTTGTGTTTGACTTAATTTTATTTTATTCATAGTACAACCAGTTAAGAAAAAAGAGCCTAGTTCAGCTATTTCTTAGTTTATAATTTCTTAAAACGATAAGTGTTTTAGTTTTCGGAGACTTGTAATAAATTGTTCATCCAAACCGTCCATGCCCAAACTAGTGTACAAACACAACCGAGTGTATGCTAGTAAAAATGCCTAAATGAATGGAAATGTGCAAACAAATGTATGTGCATGCGTCTTAATTAACAATGGCAGAACAGGCACTGAATTTGTGCATTCTCCTAATTTATTTCATGTGTTAATTCTGAAGTATTACAGCGTATGTGTTAACTCTGAAGTATTACAGCGTATGTGTTAACTCTGAAGTATTACTGCGTATGTGTTAACTCTGAAGTATTACAGCGTATGTGTTAACTCTGAAGTATTACAGCGTATGTGTTAACTCTGAAGTATTACAGCGTATGTGTTAACTCTGAAGTATTAGAGCGCACTCATTTCTCGTCACATGATAGTCATTGCCTTGATCAGAGCAGCTATGCAACACATCATGGTCATTACGTCTGATCTTTAATTTTACGCAGTGATTGATGAATGCAAAAACTGAAATCAGAGTGTCTGAATATGACCTTAATTTCTGAGAAGAATCGTACTCAATGTTGTGGAAAGCGTTACTATCGCGGTTAAGAAGACTTACAGAATGAAATTACGCGCAAGCTTGGGCTGCACTGTGGGAACAATTGTTCCCACAGTGCAGCCCAAGCTTGCTCGTAATTTCATTGGCTTAGAGCGACGCTGGAAGTCGTGGGAAAGAGGGCTGTAACGGGAGATGAGCTGGATGTACTCGTATGTAGCTGAATTCTCGTATTCGTAACTCGCACACGGCGAACTTGAGGTCTGCACTGGAAATTTTGCTGCTTATCCGCTAGGATCTGATCCTATAACTCTTTATTCCGGTGTACCGAATGATTATTTACGCCGGTCACCTGAAAAGAGTACCTGCGCTCTACAGTCTTGGTGGCTACTGTAATTTATGTTACGTGAGAGTTTTAGATTTGTGCGAGCTTATCGAACGTCAGCACAATTTCTGTTGCATTTTGTTTTTTGTCAAATCCGTAGAAGTAAATGGTCTAGGAATATATCACAAAAATGCAATTTTAAATGCTCACCCTTGTCATCACTAACTGAAAACAAATCGTTGGTACCAACTATTTTCCCAAAGCGTTCCCATTTCCCATTACCAATTTACCCATTTACCCATCCCCATCTGCCCATTACCCATTTACCCATTACCTATTTATGACTTTCGGTAATTAGAAACAATCAGCACAGAAACGATAAGCAGGTCCCAGCAACAGAGACGAGGAATACCAACGTTAGTGAGGAATGTCCATTTCTTGTCCGAGTACCTCTTAGTTCATCGAGTAGAACTTTTCCTCTCACTGACCTTGCAATCTCCTCCCTCTTTCTCGTGTAGTCTGTGATATATCGGAATAAAGTTGATTTATTTGTTTATGCTTTTAGTCATTTGTTCGAATGAGCTGTTGACTCGGCGTTGTACACTAACCTAGGTCAGTGTAGAATATTTTAATTGCATTAGAACCTGTTTTACGAAGTTATGTTAAAGATGCATTTCCGTGCATTTACACGTTCTCAAGAAAATTGAAGATGAGGTGTATATAAATGTGACACATTCAATAAAGTCAAGACTGGGTTGTGTTCAAGAATATCCGAGTATTACGAACTAAAGTATAGTATTTCATTCTATTGTAAGTTGTGTAAGCTGATTTATTTTTGAAAACCAATGTTCAATACTTTCACGTAATTTATTCATGCAGAATGGGGACCGAAAAAAATTAGTTTTGCATTCATGTTGGTGCACGCACTTGACACAGTTCATATGAGCCTCAATTTGTGAGGTTTCTGCCTTCAGTAACATAGTCGGGAAAGCGTGTTCTGCCTACCTATTGCTTCAATTATATCAATTAAGATGTATGTAAATAAATTTTAGATCCTCAGACAGTCATTTCTTACGCTAAGTTGCCAGGGAAAAAGAGATAATCACAAATATCGCAGTGAATTCATTCTGCACATGTGTAGATCATTTTATAAGTCAAATATAGCAGTAAATAGCGTGTGTATGTGGAAACAGCAGTTGCAGGGAGAGTTTTGCTCTAGGAAACGGTTATTAGGTTACTAACCTAGCTTTAGAAACGTGCCTGGAAAAATTGGTTGATTGCAAGGGTCAGTACGCACGTCTAGACGCGGTTTGGTAGTCATGTACATCGTTCTTGCCCCCTGCACGGACGTTAGCTTTCCCTGAACTCGAGTTACGAGCTACACCTGAGACCCGCATGTACGCAAGGGTCCCTCACACACACGCATACCTGTGCACACCTTGCCCTCCCCCTCCTGCTGGACCGTGGGAAAGTCACTGGATTTCAGCTGTGGTTGCGAACAATACCGCTGATGCGTAACTAGACTGTGAGATGAAGTCTCCAGATTCGCCCTGACATTGGCGGATGAACGTGCGTAAAGCGAAAAGGAACCAAGCAATTCTCACTGCAGAGGTCACTTACGGCAAACAAAGGAGAGTTCTTTATTGTCTTTGCTGTTTCACAACTCCACGAAGAGATCATTTTAAGGTTGACCCGTAGTTGAGAGACAGTTTTATATAGTATCTTCGTAAGTTGTCCAGAAGATACATTTTTGGAATTGATAAACTTATTAAAATGTGTTTGATACGCAAGTTACTAAACGAAAGAGGTTTCAGTTAAAAATTATTACTTCAACTTGGAATGATGAAGAAAGAACTGTATGACCGCGGTAGATCGCAAAAATTTGCCTTCGTGAAAACATAATTTAAGCGTAAGCCATCAACGATAAGAAAATGACTTTGTTTAAAATGTTCTAATTGAATTGCTACAGTAAAATTTACTTCACATTTTGGAGGATGCTCTCACACATCCGCCATTTGTGTACGCTAAAGGTAAAGCACCTCTACAGAGAACAAGCAACTGCGTTGTGACATGTAGGTGTGAAACGAATACAACATTACATGATACTGCTCATAACGAATACAGCAGTACATAATACTGCTCATAACGAATACAGCAGTACACAATACTGTTCATAAGTGCAGCAGCACACAATACTGCTCACAAGTGCAGCAGCACTTAATAGTGCTCATAAGAACAGTAGGACATAATACTGCTCACAAAAATAGCAGTGCACAACACTATGACAACAAGTACAGCAGTACATGATACCATGACACCAAGTACAGTAAATAATACTATGACAACAAGTACAACACATAACACTATGACAAGTACAGTACATAATACTATGACAAGTACAGCAATACATAATACTGCTTACATCAACATGCAGAGCACAGTGGACAGTGGTGCTTCAGTAACGCATGGCAGCAGCGCACGGTCAGCTGAGCTTGCATCCGGTGCTCGATGACCTCTCCTGCGCAAGCCTCCATCGCGTCTCCCGTACTCAAGTGGCTAGGCAGTAATGGAATGGCTCGTAATTCAGAAGTTTTGATTTTAGGAGAAATGAATACTACTCTTTCCAATGTTTTGTGGCTGCGTTGAAATACGACAGAATTGGTGAAAATGTGATTGAAACTGTTTTTCTTTGAGATTATTTAGCGCATCTGGTTGGTAATCATACAGCTTTCACTGTCATTGGACACGGTTTCTGCCGATTACGCTCTTTATTTTCTCTGTCCTTTGGTGAAAGTGATCCCAAGTACTAGGTGCTGAATCTAGAAGAGATAAAAGTGTTTCAGCTTACTAGGTACTGAATCTAGAAGAGATGAAAGTGTCTTCACGTACTAGGAGCTGAATCCAGGACAGATGAGTTGAAATGCATCGAGTGATCAGGCCCATACTACGATCAGGTCGTGCGTTTCCGCAGCGGCAGAAAATACTGTTTCACACTCTCTACTCTAGAATAAAATAGAAGAACTTTATTTCCACTAGAGTATGCAGAGCAGTTACATTGGTTTTTAAATTGTCAATGTTAACATCTTAAGAGTAGTGATGATGCTGATCAACAAGACACTATCACTGTAAATAACTTGAAAGATGAAGCTGAACAAAGCAAATTTTATTGACATCAGGCTCAGATTGCCAATTCCTTTAAATAATTTCATGAAAATGCTTTTTTCCACTGTTAGTGATTGAAGTACATCGATGTACAATAGATGTGCGAAAACAGCGCTGCTGCTCTACCGTGTAAATAACTCCGAAAAAAGAACTATAACGTATTTCAATATTCAAATCAAAATAATTAAACAAAAAAAAATTTAAATTGGACTTTAAACGCAAGCTGTTCTAGTACATATGAAATTAACATATGGGAAATATACCTGAAAAATTCATGCGGGATATATCTGATAGTCCATTCAATGGTATAACAATAGTCAATAGTCCTAGTTCATTCTCTACTTTAAATGAATTTCAGCCAGTTTGTTTTGGCGATGCAAAACTGATTAATGCCAATGGAAATGTCAATACATCTGAAAATGAATCCTTGATGCAAAGTTTCTCGTTACTTGTTCTAGGAATTACAAGTATTCGACAATTCTAGAGGTAAATACTAATTCAATGCGTGTGAAAAAATGAGGTTTGAATTATTCCAAACTTTTTACATTTAGTGTGGTTGAGACTATACAATGCCTCATGGAAAACAGACTTCATATGGTCACGCAAAGAAATGTATTGTAAATCATTGCTGCAACTGCTGGGACTAACTTCAGTAGTTTTCGGAAATATTTCGTTTTTTGTTGAAGTATTCTAGTTTCTATATAAATATCAGAGCATAAATAGTAGATTGAAAAGAAATTTTGCTTTTTTCGAACGTTTCAGCTTTTTACAAATTCAACGAAAATTGCAGTAGATTTACTATAGTTGATGAACAGGCGTATTTGTACACGAACAAGAAAAGCCAAATCAAGAAAATTCAAAGCATTTAGAGATTTCCTTAATTGCAAGCAATCACTAACGTACATTATTAAAAAGATGAGTTCAGCTTTTGCTTGAAGGACAGTTTCGTTTAAAACTGAAGCATCGGATGAATTGTTAGATATTCGTCCAAAGCTTTAGACGACAGAAATATTCAGTTTTTACATTTAACCAAGCAACAACCAGTTTAGCTCTTATCTCTTAAATGTGGTATTTTCATGATTACTTTAACTCAATTGAGTTTCAAGCACTTTGTCGTGCAGTCTTTGTGTTGCTTAATGTGAGTACATCTTTCTTCGGATACGAAATTTTGATTTTTTTTAACGAATACTGCGGGCAACCATCAAAAAACATGCAAATTCATGTGTTACCTCGACTTCTTATTCTGTCATTCCGGCCTTTTTATTTGTTTGTCTTATGTGGAAAGTTTCACTGTAATTTGTCGAGCTAATAGTTGTCATTCAGCTGTGCTCATAGGGAGCACATTTCGATTTTATTTCGATGTTAAATGCATGAAAATGAGCACTTCGTAAAACGTGTCAGTCTTTCCATACATTTTTTTGATATGCACTATGTAACTGGTGTTCGAATCGACAGTTTGTAGTAAATGTCATAAAAACTTGAAAGCTTATCCTAGGTGAGGTTGAACTGTTTCATAAATTTCTCATAAATAATAGTTTTGTGAACATTTATTACTTTTGTTATAGTTTGTGGCTAACTGGGAGTTATGTGAACCGAAATGTTTTATCTCAATATTTGTGTGCTGATACCGGCCTGCAGAACTGCGATAATAACCTCACTATGAATGCCTCCTTGAGAAACACTCGAAAAAGTCAATGAACTAGAAAGAACATTTATAATGAAGTACTTTATCTCAGGTCTTGCTTTCAAAATGGATTTTCCTTCCATGCAACTGTCACAGAGCAACGTAGTCCTGATATCACTGTACATTTACGAAAGTCTTTTGAAACTGAACGCTTTAGAACATATCCTCTAATAATCAAGATCTTGAATCACAAACATGATATTTATCCTATGCATGTGCTGCCAGCCACGCACCGGTATGGGTGGAGGATTTTTGCTGTGGACTGTCCGTTATCTCAAACAATGACAGGATTTCCTGCTTCTACACACGACCAGCGTGAGCCCATACAGCTGATGTGTACATGAGTGGTGTACACATCATGTACACATCAGAAGAAAGACTGTGGTACGAGGGCATGACGAAATGATTTACTTTATGTATTAACATGTGCATAACTGTGCAGGTTAGTGTTGAGGGCATTTATCTTACAGTATCCAAAATATCCGATCAGGTTTGTTAATAACTAAATTTTGCATAACATAGGATGAATTTCCTTGCCGGTACATCAAAGTACGATCTCACGCTCATAGTACAGTAGCACGTATGCACAGTGTAGTAACACGTATACACAGTACAGTAGCAAGTATACACAGTACAGTAGCAAGTATACACAGTACAGTAGCACGTATGCACAGCACAGCAGTACGTATGCACAGTACAGTAGCACGTATGCACAGTACAGTAGCACGTATGCACAGCACAGCAGCACACATGCACAGTACAGCAGCACACATACACAGTAGAGCAGCACACATACACAGTACAGTAGCACTATACACAGTACAGTAGAAAGTACACACAATATTAGGTCCTAACTTGCCAACAAGATCTCCCTCTAACTAGTGTTTCCAGAATATGACGCTCTCAATTTTGCTAAAATAAGTCCTCGTTAATGTTAGTAAAGTCAAAATTCACAAAGAAAACTCAAAACATCCACAAAGTCATTCAGTTGTGGGAACTGCAGAGCCACGAAATGAAACGTTCCGCCTTTCATCAATTTTTGAAATGAGCGCGGCATCTTTGATTGTGTGATGCAGCATAGTGTACGTTGATTACTTGCTCCTTGTTCTTCTCCCTAGACGACAGGTTTCAGTGATCAGGTTTTGTTATGAAAGTCACGTACCGACTTAAAATGATGTTTCAAAGCTCGTCTTTTAGCAACGTGCATTTTCCCTTAAGGACATCTAGGGGATCACCAGTCATGCATCCCTTTTTGGCGTAAATAACATTGAAATGACCTTAATTTCAAGAGTTTTTTCTTTATTACTTCATTATGCACTAGATGTTAGCAAAAACTCTGATGAAACGAATACCGGACTGAAAGTTAGCTCTCAAAAGAACTATTTCTTACATGAAAGTCCAACTATTAGAAAAAAATGCTCAATTGACCAATAACATGTTGGGAAAGACGTTTTAAAGATAAGTGACCCTACAAGTAGTTTCAAGTTATTCAAACTTTCTTCTGTGTACAAGCCACAGAACGGGAACTGAAACTTGAAGCAGCCGATTTTTAGTTAATAGTTGTGAATTAGCCTTGATGTCGAATTTTTCCTTTCTTAGGCAGAGGTGATACGATTTTGAACCTGGTCATTAAAGATAAAAAGTGTGAAGTTGTGAGTAAGAGAGAGAATGCTTTTGTCGTGTGCCCTATAATAGAATATTCCTGTTGGGTGCGCTATAATAGAATATTCCTATTGGGTGCGCTATAATACAATATTCCTGTTGGGTGCGCTATAATAGAATGTTCCAGTTGGGTGCGCTATAATAGAATGT
>VCRD01002280.1:0-89639 GCA_006783055.1 Trinorchestia longiramus | reverse complement strand
GCAGTTGCTCTGACATCGAAACCTGAATTTTGGCAAATATAATGCCACTAGTAGTACGACTTGCCCCCACATCACCCTATATGTAGTGTCAAACTCTCAACAATTATTAAAAACATACTACTATTTATCGTACTTACACAAGCTATTTTTGCAGGATTTATTACACTATAAGCCTCACACTGAATTCAATATTTATGACGTTATTGATTACCTTTTAGCATTCAGTTTCTGTTATAAAAACATGTAGTAATATACAAGCCAGTTTTATTGATATAGTTTTATTTTCTTGTACTATCGTATCTTGAAGATAATAACCTATATCCTTGAGCGTACAAATGTAGATAGGCAAGGTTATTTTTTTCGTGCGGATGTGGGCATTTGAGGGTACGGCTTTTCTAACTCGTATAAACTGAAGGTACAGCAGAGTTAGAAGAGTTCAGTGAGTGAATAAAATAAACAAATTACGCATTACTTCATAAAATCCAACTATTGAATAATACATCTGAAACAACAAAAATTAGGTTCCAATGGTAAACACTGGTTATTGTTTCACGTGATTGCAACATGCATGGTGTGTTGTATTGATTGTTGCCTTGGGTTCATCTTTACTTGACACACGATTGTTGGGGAATACAACCGCATGAAAGCGTGTTGGAACGAAGACAAACTCGTACACGCTCTTCAAATGTCCATAGCAAAATGCTGCCGAACATCTACATCAATGGGCATAGCTAATAAAATTTTACATTAATGGTGATGACAAGGAGACTATACATCAATGGTCATGGCGAGGAGACTATACATCAATGGTCATGGCGAGGAGACTATACATCAATGGTTATGGCAAGGAGACTATACATCAATGGTCATGGCGAGGAGATTATACATCAATGGTTATGGCAAGGAGACTATACATGAATGGTCATGGCGAGGAGACTATACATCAATGGTCATAGCTAGGACACTATACATCAATGGTGATGTCGAGGAGACTATACATCAATGGTCATGGCGAGGAGACTGTACATCAATGGTCATAGCTAGGAGACTATACATCAACGGTCATGGCGACGAGATTTCATATCGATGGTCGGTCAGTGACTTCGACTTCTAATAATTGTATTCGATCCGCCAATTTCCCGAGAAAAATTCCTTGACACCTTTTTTTCCATGAAAAAAGGTGTCAAGGAATTTTTTTCATGAAAAAGGTCTTTGAAAAAGGTTTTTTCGAAGTCTCATAAGATGAGAAAAATATGACACATGAAACAGTTTGTTTCTCAAGCTAGCTGGCAACCCACTACTCCGACTCCACTGATTTTAAAATGTTAGGCTCCGACTTTAAACTCCTTGAAGCCAAAGAGGCAGAAAAATGCCACAATTATTATAAGAAAGTTATATTTTTATTAATTGAAATATTTTGAAAATATTGCTTGCTTGTTGATGCATAATGCATGGAACTTCAGTTTTAATTTGAAATAGAGAACTGTAAGACCTTATGTTTTGGATTGCCATGGAGTAATTTGATTTTATCGTAGATTATATTCAGCCTATCCGGATTTTTATTCCAACTATGAACAACTCAGCAAAGCAACACACTCCTACAGTAGACTAGTACAACAGCTCTGCAATGCATTTTTTTATTAAAGAACAATGTAGGTTTGTTATAAAAGGACATGTACGTTCAACTTTATATACAAGCCAGTTTTAACAATCTACGTTTGTTATAAAAAACACCTACAACATTTGAACAATTAAAACAATTCTATTGTTAACTGGCTGTCATATATTTTAGAAGTAGCATACTTCAACATCATATATTTTGTGTTAAGATGACCGGTGAGTTCAGTGCGACTGTAGGTGTTTGTTAAGCTTCGTTGTCTTATAAAAGAAATATTCATATGAGATCGTGAAATTCAGTGGTGCATTATGCTGCCTACATGGACACTACGAAGTAAAAAATCCAGGCTGGAACATTTTCATTATAATTACACATGAAATGAAGAAAATATTCACTGACGAAAAGACAAAATACAAGTAATGTAGTGAAAAATTACTGGTTCCTAATTGTTTTTTCTTATTTATATTATTTTAAATGATGAATAAATATAAAAATTCATCTGTGTTAGAAATATTAAGTATCTACCATCAAATAAAGTATTCTTCCAGCTTCCTGTAAAGTGATCGACTTCATACAATGGAAGCATAATATAACATATACTGTGTGACTGCTTTAACAAGCATCATAATTGTATATGAAAATGCGTAGGCATAGAGAAATATTATGGCTCCATTTCCGAGTCACAACTTTAGGTGTGCCGTATTTTGTAATTCATATTTAGAAGTTTTATGAATAGATTCAATTATCAAAATTCATCGAGACTGCATGATTTGTTAAATATCCTACAAGCCAGTTATGTCTCCGGTGTTAAATGTTAATTGTGAACAGCACACAACTTTGTCATCAGGATTTATTTCATAGCGGGTGTGTTGGTTGAACATCCTTCTTTGCTTCATAAGAAAAAATGATAGGAAAAAATGTTTTAAATAACATGGCCAAATTCGACTTTTAGTGACTCGGCCCAAAAATAAGCTAGTGACATTTGTCCTAGAGTGGTTCAAGGGGGAAAATTAGCCATCTGCATTCATTTGTATAAGATTTCAGCAGTTCAGTGACAGTGAAAATCACTGTCGTGTAATTTTCCAGTGAACCTTGCAAAAAGCCACCTACGACATCACTTTTTGTGATTACAAATTGAAACAAGTTTGACCCTAAAAAAAGTCACCTTGACACTAATACTTAGAGTTAAATATGTGTATGAAACAATTTGCGAGAGACACAATTGTTGGCAGGACCAGGACGAGCGACTGTTGATGTGGTAGCCACAGCAACTGGCCACATCGATCGCAACACTCGAGTGTTTGCCGTCACAACACTTCCATGCCTCCAATGAGAACTTTTTCATGTTACTCTTTAATCTTTATCTCACTCACTACATTACCTCATGGCAACTTGCTCTTTGAAAAATTAGCTTGTTGTTCGATTTCTTTGTCAAAGAGCATTTACGTAATGAACATGCACACAAATGTATGAATTCTTTAAAACAATTTTCCTATATCGTTACAAGTGCTATCACAAGGGCCTCTGCACAGATGATAGAATGATTAATATAATTAATAAGTGAAAGGGGAAATTCAACACTCGTGATATTATTGGCTTACATCTGAAGCCTTATGCAATTTTCTTTACTAGGAGCGAAAAAGAATTACATTGTAACGTTGAAAAAAATGTTAACATGTATTTTAATCTAAAACGAAATCCCATCGCATATCAAAATAGGAAGGCAATGAAGTTAATTGAAAGAGTTTAAGCTACTCTTCTTGAGTTTTATTAAATAGTTTAAATAACTCATAGAGTTCGATATTGCACCAAAAATGTTGCATATTTTTCTTATAAATTTAAAGTTGGTGAATTTTTCGTTAAAATTATCTGAAAGGACTTACGCTGGGAACAAAATTTGACTGCGTGATGGATAGATGGTGGGAAAATGGGTGTTCAATTGAAACATATTTTAGGGCTCCGATTTTGTGCATAATACTAGATGTCAGTTCATTTCTATTATATGTATGCATAACATGAAACTTTGCACAAATCAAACTAAATTCTTAGATAAATATTGACATTTAGCCAATGCGAGAAACTTTCTTACGAAAAATTTGATACGTTTTATATAATTTGACTTTTTTCTTTGTAATATTAAGATTCCATTGCATTTTTTCAAAGCTCATGCCTTTGGATTACAAAGAAAAGTTCAGATAAGATATCGGATTACAGGATTGGACTTCTCATTGCGCTTTAATATAAGCAGACTGAATTTGTAAGGGTGTGTATTTAAATCGCTGATTATAAAACATTTATAACTTTTCATGAACAGAAAACATTTATAGCTTTTCATGAACAGAAAACATTCGTGGAACTAAAAAAGTGAAACTTGCTTCAGAAATAAGGAAAGTTAAAGCTTGTAACTTTCTATCAAATGAAAGATATTAGCAGAATGAAGACTTAAAATCTGTATTTACGAACTGTATTGCACCAGAAATTCACGGCTGCTTCGAATTTACTCATCGTTGACTTGTAGTAAAAGCCTGAATTTTCCTCCGAAATTCACTGTAGGAGGTGTCCCAAAACATGTATACGTTTTTAAAAGACTTTAGTTTGAATACTACTGGTATTCACAGGGTGGATAACAACGTACCTATTCTGAATACAAAATAAAATTTTAGATCTTGCTCTTTCAAATGAGTCCTGTTCTAGCCTCCTAGCACCAGTAGTATTCAAACTACATCCTTTAAAAATGTACACATTTTCTGGGGATACTCTGTATATCCCAACATTCAGACATTCGCTGTCTTGTGATATTTACATTGTGTTAAAGTTCATTCGGGGCAATGAATGTTCATTTTAAGCGTGAGGTAATAAGAGGGAGGGTGAGTAATTTACGTATTCAAGCGTGACTCAGAACCAGTGACCTGGAAAGCGAGAGATGCCATTCACAGCATAGACGACCTTGAGTCACTTATGGTGATCAGGGCACAGAAACACACTCATAGTGTTACTTTAGATGAATTATTGAATCACGAGAGCAGTTGTGTGATTTTAGTGACGCCCTGCTCATGTCAACTGACAATGATGTACATAGTTACATGATTTTGGTGACATTATGCTTGCATCAACTGAATGATGCACATAGTTACATGATTTTAGTGACATTATGTTCTTGTGAACTGACAATAATGCTCATAGTTACATGATTTTAGTGACATTATGTTCTTGTGAACTGACAATGATGTACAGAGTTACATGATTTTGGTGACATTATGCTCGCATCAACTGACAATGATGCATATAGTTACATGATTTTAGTGACATTATGGTCGCATCAACCAATCATGTGATACGTAGTAACAGGATTTTCGTGACACTATGTTATAGTCGACTGATAACGAGTTGTCTAATTTCATGTTTATAGCAACGCCATGTGCTTGTCACGAAAATGAAGTGCGTAAAATACTCATAGGTAGTTTGGACAAAACTAAGTAGCTTGGTCATGCCAATTGATTGAATATTGTCAACTCAAGCGATAAACTTATCCCATTAAAACTTTCCTGGATCTCAAGTACCCCAGTTAATTTATTTAGTTGTAATATATGTAGCTGCCTGGCATAAGAATTGAAATGAACGATAAGTTCGACAGGAAATGAAAAAGTTTAATATTACTGAAATATTTTTTTCGCGTCAACAGAAAACATAATAATTTTCATTGTAAAAGAAACATGTTTTGTATTCGCTATTTTTATGATAATTAATTTAGTTCTACTCTCATTATTACCAACATTATTATAATAACCAATATTAATATTCTTGATACCATATATATTAATATTATAGCACATACCATTATAATTTTATTATTGTATTATTATTACGATTAGCATCATCATCAGTACCCTCATTACCACTATCGCTATTATTCAAGTATAAACACGACTGTAAATAACATTAAGCTTCAGAGGGCGAAAAATTTTTTTAATTGTGTTCCACTCATAGAAACATAAAATGTAGACAATATACGACACCTTAAAATTTAAACATAGTTAGCAATATAAATACAATTCGGTTATACTAACGAATTCAGTGAAATGAATATTTCATAAGTGCGAAACGTAGTGGACATGAATGAAAAAATATTTGAGCTTAATGGTTATTTTACCTCGCAAAGTACATCTCGTCAGTACAGTACCTCTATGTAGAAACACACACAGTGGATAGCCAGTTCCCAAATTCTAAAATGGTGCAGCTGCGAGCTCCATGACAACACATACATCAAGTTTCGACCACAGATACACATCGAAGTCTCCCCTAGCATGTGACCCTGGCTCTGTAATATTGACGAAGAGGCTGTACCTACGGAAGCGAGTGTTAGCCAATCAAAGAGCTCCTCAGCGTGAGGCTTGCTACGTCACACACGTTCAACCTATCAACAAGTCCCAAAGCGGGAAACCTTTAGTACTGACATTGCTGTCGTTGGAAAAGGTGGTGGTAATAAGCTATTTTCTGCAGGCATCTTCAAAGTTAAATTAACTCGAAAGTATATAAAGACTACTTTTGTAAATAAAGGATGAAAGGAGACTAATAGATGCTCAGAAAGTCATTATTCGTGCTGAAGTGTCTTTGTCAAAGCGAAATCAATAAGGTTGAAGTGCTGTAATATTTAAGTACATTTACCTATCACTACATCTCAAAAGAAATTATTTTCATTGTCATTTTCAACGTTAAAGCTGTAAGCATTACATAGTAATTATAGAGGGCTGCATTTTTAAACATGTACAATGTGAGAAAAAAACAATTAAGTACATGTGCAACACATACTCACAATGAAATTTTACGCCAGTTTCATAGACATTGGAAATACACTTGTGGTATATTATAGCAATACAATCTAACGTTTTAAGATTAGTGATGATGATCCCAGCGACTATTCTTGTCTTCAGTGTTGCAACTTGAATTAGAGGCTCGTTTTGATGAGTCTGATGGATTTCTAACTCCGAAAGTCTTGCGTGGCAGCATGCAGGACGTGTATCTTGTCTACCGATGATCAGACAGAAACAGACAAGAGCGCTACGGTCAATACCCGATGACTATGGCGGCACAAATGGATGAAACTGAAGCAGATTGCATTGATAATTACAAAGTAGTAATTCAGTGGAACAGAAGTCTTGTCACATTATTGTACGTAAAAAATATGTAAATTTTAAACAACTTCTTTAGTTTAACTTCAAATGAAACTTTAGTTCGATTGGTTTACTTCTATAGCATCTACATAGAATTAATTGTGCATTTGCTATCAGATACATAAACATCATTGATGCCGAATATCGTTCATATTTCATCAGTAGCAGCATATAATTTTAAGCGATTAATCATTTTTTGAGATAAACGAAAGCTTTAAAAACGTGAAGCTAACGTAATTAAACGAAATTTGAGTAACATAAAATTCAGCAGTAACCTGAAACTTCATGTTTGGTACTACAAAATGAGTCTCTCTATTCTTCCCCTCTCCAACACAACACATCTTCGGTCTCAAAGGCTATAGCGTAACGGAGATACATAAACTTGACGAAGTATCACAGGTTTCATTGACCTAGAGTCTATCTCTCATGGTCAAAAATCTGGAGAAATGAATATCACTTCTGGTAAAAAATCAGATTGACATATACTGAAAATAGTCATCACATATGAAGTTGTCAAATGAAAAATTTTACTGAACTTCACGTATATTGCAGTGCAAATGTCTCTGAACTCTTAACTGAAGGTGACTGGGTTGACATTCTGGCATGTCCTCATGCTTGTCTTAGCAACGTAGGTTGTCCAGACAACCCCTTCTGTGGTCAGAGGCTCTGGTGGCATGTAACAAATTACTGACCAGTTATTCCATACCATCTATAATTTAAAAAAAGTCAATTACTTTGAGGTTGTACCATATCGATTGGACGTATGAATCTGTACAGAAAGGCACTTCAATAATTTGTAAGGGCATCTCAGAAGTATGCTTTCAAAAGAGTCCATTAGATGTGTTGATCAATACACGTTGTGGGGCGCCCATCTGTTCGCGATAGACCTGTGTACATTTGTAAAGTCAATTTTATACAACATTAGTAACGCTAGTCAATTGAAGGAAAGAACAATGGACTAAAAGTAATTTTTGAATATTTATTAAACATATTTCAAACAGTTATATTTACTCACACAAATTTGGACGGTACATTTTGTTCTGCAACGAACTATATTAAACGAAGTTCAATGTTACTAGAATTATACATGATTTAATAAAACGATATGAACTTTTGTTGTGAATTTTTTATTATTTTATGTTTGCTGTATGAGTGAAGATGATTAAGGAATGAGAAAACAATAACACAGAAAGAATAAAAGTAGTTTTCCAATGGAGGTTGCATAAGACGCTGATTCCTCAAAAGCTGAAGTCTCTCGTTTGTATCTCTATTGAATAGCAGTTAGATATAACTGTAATAGACGTATTACACAAGCCCAAATGCTTGTTCAGAAAATAAGCCAAAATTTTCTAATATTATAACTTGCTTGATCGAATGATATGCTGACACATTACTAAGTCAAAAAATTACATGAACTGTAAGTCTTGTATTTGAAATTTCTCTTCAAAATTGGCAACAAACTTCAATGTACTCTCAAGTCCAGACCTTGTTTCACTCATTTGAGCAGTGGAGTAACAAACAAATGAATATATAACTCTATACAAAATAAAGTTCCTGGAGGTTACTCTAATATTAATCAAGCAAAATAGTGCTGCTTGACATCGATGTGGAATCATAATTTGTCAAATTGAGGCCTTGCAACAAAATCTCGATAATGGAACGTATTTGTCGTGACAAATGTGTGCGTGTGTTCCTACAAGTCTAAACGTGAGTAGTAAGTACTTAGCAAAATTGTTTCACGCTATGAAGTGCATGTATTTGTCGTGACAAGAGTGTGCGTGTGTTCCTAAAAGTTTGAATATGAGTAGTAAGTAATTTGTAAGTCTGTTTCAGGTTCTGAAGTGCGTACCATCAGTTCTGGGACCGTGAAGACAAGTGTACTTTACGACCTCTATTAATAAGTATTTTTGTTAGTCTTTACTAGTGAAGGTAATGCAACTTCATTCCCAATTCTTTTCAGTGGACAAACATTGTAGTCAAAAATTTAACGACGTGCAAGTTTTTCTGAGAAAGTCAACAATTCAGATACTTTTGAATCTCTGTAATCATGGTTAAACATTCGGAAACTAGTTGAGCTGAGTTGAAACCAAGTTCAACATCTGGAAACCAGTTGAGCTGAGTTGAAACCAAGTTCAACATCTGGAAACCAGTTGAACTGAGTTGAAACTAAGTTCAACATCTGGAAACCAGTTGAACTGAGCTGGAATTGAGCCTGAGTCTCAGTGTGCTCTTTATTTGAAGTTAAAAAACCTGAGTAATTAACTTCCGTGTAAGTGGAGTCGAAGGTAAGAGCCTAGCGTTTAAGACTCTGGTACCCAATATCTGAGGAATTATTAATATTATTTACTATGATAACAATTACTCCACATTATATTCAATTTATTTAGAAATTCATTGCTTAAATAAAGATTAGTTTATTTATAATTTCCACTTAGAAAGTTTTTCGAGAAAACAAGTGTTGAGATTTTTAACTAAATGATTATTTTATGGACTTTGATTAGCAACATTTGAGACTTTAACTAATGATTAGCTATGCACAGAGTCCGCCAAATAAGTGTATTCGCTCCTCAGTAAAATAATGCATTTGTAAGTATTTGAACACGAAATATATTCATACTTTATAAAATTAACACATGTTTCCCTTGACCTCTTAAAATATATGAGATGTTCAGAGTGCAGGATATTAGCTTCCTGACAACTACATGTATGATGAACCACTGCTTGAGCAACGTTGATCAAATCGTCCTGTGGAATTGCAGCACCTGCGTTCACAATTTGTTGTGTAAATGCTGCAAATGTAGTCAACTTTCTGAGGTTCACAACACCCTCATAAAAGTATGTATGTCGAAGTCTGCATTTGTCTTCATCCTGACTCACCTAAAGCACTCACAAAACTTGGTTCTTTGAACTTGGTCGTCTTCATTAAATTCATGAAATAATCGTAGGATATACACTTATACTGAGCTCTGTTAAGAATACGTCGTATGCTTGTGCTCACTCCTGTTTCACGTTTACATTGTGAGGTAGACTTCTGTGACGAATGTTTGATTTTCTTAAAGCTTGTGTGCATATTTTTAGCAGGCCGACCACATACTGCAGAAAAAAGACGGGCTCTTAAATACATACAATACGTGAAATAAGAAATATTCATACGCAAAATAAGGCTTTTTATATTTTTTTATTTTGCGATGACTCATTCCATTTTTGTACTTTTTACAGTACTGATTTTTTATACTACCGTTTACAACCGTTCGGTAACCGTTAATGCACTCACACAAATGTCCGTGGAGGTTAGGACAGGATTTACTTGTCTATCGTATTTTTATCTCAGGAGAAAGGATTTACTGCATAATATACTCGGTGCAATGAATAATGCATTATCTTTAATTGAGTACTGTGGCATCACCGTGTTTGCGCATGGAGGTTACATTATCATACAAATATCAGGAAACATACAACAGTATGATGATTTGCATGGCTGTATGTGGAGAAGCTTTGGACGATTACAATACGTACGAGTTCAAAATACAGGGTGTCTCAAAAAAATGTACTCACCCTTTAACCGTTGCTAACATGCTGTCTTCTTTGTGTTGCAGGTGTGAGGTTCGAACCTTTGCGAACATGATTAAATGTGATTAAAGAATCATGTTCGCAAAGGTTCGAACCTCACACCTGCAACACAAAGAAGACAGCATGTTAGCAACGGTTAAAGGGTGAGTACATTTTTTTGAGACACCCTGTAGTTCTGTTTTACATTCTCGATTAAAAATTAGTTAAAATACAATCATATTTGGGAGAACATTTCAGAGAGATATTAGCAGACCCTAATATGTGTCTCACTGGACGTCACAAGATTTCCCCAACAGTCAAAAGAGTCTGAAGACGATAAGCAAGAACCCCTGTCTCAGTAAAGAATAAGAATTTGTTTCTCTTTCATAGTAAAAATAGAGGCTTTTATCAGTAGCCTCTGGGATGTACATCGTGTCAAGGCTGCAGAATAATCATGGCAAAGTGCTTCCCTTTTTTTCTGGTTAGTTTAAGACAAAAATGAACGGTCAATAGTCTAGATATTATGAAATCAGAATTGCTTCATGTCTCTCAGAGGAGTACGATTGAGATTATAATTTGTGCTTTCGTATTTCTGTTCTGGGTCACGAATTTATAGCAGTTGAATAGATTAAATACTCAAGTAATAAATTTAATTCAAAACGATCTAGTTATTTCTCGAATTCGTTGCCAAATGGAATATGACCTAAACTTATGAATTATATTATTAAAATTAAAAGAATTTCCCCGCTTATGCTTTCGAATAGAACCCGAGTTGACATTGTTCATCAGCACGAAAGTTCTCGAATATTTCTGCAGAGCCGTCAATACACGCTCGTCAATTAACGATCATTTGAATGGAGGGTTGCTAGAATTGTTACGTTCGTACCAAAAGTGTTACTTTTTGCTCACATATCTCCATGTTGTTACTGTTGTTATGACTTTAACAGAAGTTGTTACCATTTCAACATTAAAAGTTAGTTTAAACAGTAATTGATGTTTGGGTCAATGGGTTTCAGATAATCTTTTTAAACGTATAAACAAAGTATGTATTCGAAATACGTTTTGTTTTACTTCATCCCACCGCTGTGCAGTTCGAGAGTAGCTGGGTCAGCGGCAAGTAACAGCATAAACTTGATTACTTTTAGACGATTGCGGAAAAAATAGGATCTGACAAAGAGTTATGCACTTATGAGTAAAGATCTTAAACTTTTATGTACCGTTAATGAAGCAAAATTTTGACCAGTTTTGGTTAAATGATCCATTACAGGCAATTGATCTAGATAACGTTTATGTGAGGAAAATACTATCATTCCTCTTTCTTGGAAATTTCCCTAATAATATAATAAAAGAAGAGTACAGACAATTAAACAATGAAAGAAGGGAACTCACTTTAGATGACACGTATTACATTAATGAAAAAGAAAGGAGCAAAATTTTGGAATGATGTTTGGAAAAGAACAGGCGGTGATGGCCATCGTTATCTATTACTGTTCAAACTAATGCAAAGCCTTCTCTCGTTGCCTCATTTTTCTACATGTTTCGAGTGTCTATTTTCTCTGCAAAATATCATAGTAAAAAATAGATTGCTGTTGATATGTGTTACTTGCCTTGTATTACCCTCTTTTGTATTCGAAATGTCTATTTGTTGACACTTGCTGTGCACACAGGAAGCCCTTCTAGCTATTAAGTTAATAACAAAAGAGAATTTTATGTCTCACCACTGAAAAAGAAACTACTTTCTAAAAGGGTACTAAACATTTTTATCCTTCTATCTAAATATGCAGAGAAAATGAATTTAGCAACAGAACACGTTTTTTGTACGTGTTAGAATCTAGTGAAATAATAGAAAAAAATTGCATACGTTTGAGCAATGTTCAGTTATTATTATATCATATAAGTTCTATTGCAATAAAATTCTACAATTCACATGATGTAGAAGCATTATGTTTAATGAGCGCATAATCTGAGTTTAGTAGCACGTTTCAAAACGCATAGAAGGATATTAATATAAAAATAGTGCAATTATTTAGCAATTTTAAAATTTGTTACGTTTTCGTCGGATTTGTTACGCTTTGAGCTTGGAACTTGTACTATCCACGAAAACCGTCTAGTAACCCTGTTTGAATGAAGTGTGCCTCCGTCGCTAGAGTTACCGCCACTCCGGATGAAATTTTGATGCCGTGCCTTGTTGAAAACCCGAAAAGGAGGTCATGGACAGACCCTATGAGTAGAATGTTATTGATGAAATTCCTTCTCATAGTACCTTTATTTCATTGAACCTTAATCCTTGGATGAATTTTACAACTTTGGATTAACACTTTAATTTGCCATGCGATCTCACTACCGGTCACCTGTTTAGATATTGAAATTTGTGAGGTTTCAAGTTATATGTTGAAGAACATCTCACCTGGCAGATTTGCCTGTTGAACATGTCTTGTGGGCTTTCTCTCTTGATTCCATAGGTTGCAAATGACATGCTTGTTCATGTTACGACAGTGATGACCATTGGAACGAAAATAAACTGTTGATATTCAAGTGTTTAGAATAAATTATTCAGTTTAATGGTCTGAATACGTTCAATCAGAAACTATGTATCATAATTAAACTTATAAGAGAATAATGGATTTTACTCACTTCGTATTTCAATTTATGACATCAAAAAAGTTATCGTACCTGTGCGTCAAAATCCATTGTAATTAGTGTACGGACGTGCACATCTAGAATAGAAGGATACGTATGAAATGATTGCATTGTTCAGGAAGTACTCCGGGCAATCAGCACCTGAATATCAACAAAAAAGTGTCTGTGCCTCGTGAAGTTGGTCCAAGTGCTATCAGTAAGAGCTGATCTCACAGTCAGCAACATTCCGTGATATCTTCATCGATCTCTGGGACAAAACTCCTGAATTACACGCGATGTCACTCCATGCACAGACACCGAGAAAAGTGCCCTCTATGAATAATGGAAGCCTTTGTGGGCTCTAATAAAATTGCTCGTTGTTCTGTTTTGTTGTCTTGAGAGCACACTTCAGGATGCCAGCTCACTTTGAAACGTGTTTTTGAAAAAAACATGATGGTGCTAAACGATATTTCAATAAGTAATTTTTACCCCTAGGTTCAAACGACAGCTGAACAATGCCTGTCAAACACAACATGGATGATAGATAGTATGTATAATCGCTGTTCAATGAAGTGAGAATGAACTATGTCAAGAATTTCAATGCGGTCGTTAAGAATTCAATGCGTTAAGGCTGTGCGAAACTGGGAAAAGTTTCATGAGTTGCATTTTTAGCACGAAATAAATCAGTCACAATTAGACACAATTGAAGGTTTCGTAGAATTTAAGGAATGTTGCGTCTTGTTGCTAAGGGCTCAGCAACACGGAATGGCTCAAAAAATTAATATCCTTCGTAGTCGGATTCTCAACTGATTGAGAATAAGCTTTTTTTTAACTGTTACCGTTAGGAGTAGAATCGACGCATTTTCGTACTTATTAGCGATTTCGAATTGATTACAGTGTATCGTCTGGGATAAATACAACATATTTACATGCGTTCTTTTTAATCTGAGACTCCTTGAGTGAGGGCAGTTTCAATGATAGACTTTTAGTTTTTCTAAATTCAGAGCTTTTTAAATGAGCATTCTAATTTATTTTCATTTTATTTGTTTCTACATAGAAATGTAGAAATCAAGTTCCTGCTGACGATATTTTTTTTAACTTGCAAACATTCATTCAGAATTTATTTTTAACATTGGAATATTCAATAAGAACGGGTTGTAAGCAGCTCATATTGTAAAACGGTAAATAATTAGCAATCATAAAGTCAAAAAAAAACGTCTGAAAAGTCGTAATTTCTGGTGTTTGCTAGTGTAGTAGTTTTGCTTTGAGATGATTTTATGCGTCAGTTTCAACACCGTAGCGACGGACGAAAAAAATACTCTCTAGAACAAATATGAGGAACGGCATGGTTCTGTGGCCGACGAATAAATCTGATCTAGGTTATATCGTAGTTCATTCTTATAACCTTGATCATTCTAGTGTCCACTTCTTCCTTAATAGAGATGATACGATGTATTATTTTAAAGGGGTGGGCTTTCCATTTGCGAAAATATGATCACAAGACCGTTGCTCACCCATGATCCATAACGCTTAAGAGGTCTTCGGTCATTTTTGTGATTACCAAATTAGATAACTTAACCATAAAGTCTGATTTGCTATAACTTTTCGAACGGCAAGTTCTTGCATCTCTTATTATTAAGAAAATTCTTTGGCGATGTTGACCCAAAAATATTGAAAATGTCGATTTGCAGTTGCATGTGACCATCGATATACTACTTTCGATGTTACTGTTGTCGAATGGACCATCCTAATATTGGTTGGCCTGTTTTCTGGCACGAGGGAATCAAGTTTTACAATAAGACCTTGACCTGAACAGTCATGAGATGGATGACCTTGTACGCAACGAACCGCTCTTGCTGATCGATGTACGTACCTGCTGGAACTCTGGATTGCTGTTTTCTAGAGATATGTGATAATGTTCTCAACCCAGTTTTAAAATATTTCCAGCAGTGGCATGATTTACGGAAAGAGATTTACGCAATCCTGAAAGTATTTGTTCCGAAACAACTAAAGAGTGGGGAATTTTCTAGATGCTGGTTAGATGTTATAGACATGATGAAATTTTAAAAACATGAAAAGAGATGAATAACTTGTGCACTAGTTGATGCTATCCATACACATATGTGTATACTAGAGTTATGCTTTTCATTAATGTTGATGTTCTTATAACCACATTTGCATATGTGGTTGAAATCTTAACAGGAGCTTGCGTTTAACATGATCTGAAGAAAAATAACTAAAGTTTACTGTTTTAAGTTGGATTTTTTTTTCAGGAAATCTTCCAGTTCTTTTATGAATCAAAAGAGTAAGATGGGACAAAACTTTCCTGTAGTTACAATTTCGGCAGAAAATCCTTCAAGAAACTTTGATTTTATATGTAGCATTTCCTTCACTGTTCTTGTTACAAAAAGTTAAGTGTCAGGTCCCGTTTTAAAAGTAACATTTGAATTTTGAATAGGAAAAATGAATTTAATAGTGTAAAAAATCTTGCATTTAAATCGAATAAAATTGTTAATGTAGTGTACATGATTATCTATAAGTTCTTTCTACCTGCTTGTAAACTTTTTAATCCCATTAGTGAAGAACATGTTTTGAAGAGAACAATAGTTTTTGCAATAGTTTTTGAGAGTTAATCATTCAACTAATTTCCTAAGCTACAGAACAAATTGTAGTCAGTATGACGAAGTAAGGTTCAGAGATTCTATCATAGAAATGATACTGCAATATCATCTTCAAGTAAAACCACAAGGATCTTATCTTCAAACTCAATTTGACATCCTATTCAATTTTCATACTAAAGGCTGAAATTTCTATATTTGAATTTTACGAATTAACAGTTACCAGTTGTTTCATTGAGGCATTCTCTTCCGTAGACTGGGCGAATTGTTCGAATTCCATCAGGTGCAGTTTTCCGTTTAAAATTCATAAAACATCAACTGCCTCAAATTCTCCTTAGATACATATGTGTTGATGTTTAAAAGGACATAATTAGTAGAATTTTGATAACATGTTCCTCTAAAATATTTCAACGAGTTTAAATGGATTGAAACTGATAATAGAAATTATATGACCCCATTAAATATGAAAAAATATCGTTACATTTTAGAAACAATTAAAATCGAACACTACTTTGGAATGCCTTGATATTTGAAGTGATAATTAAATATATAAATTAACTTTTTTTCCAGGTACGGATGTGTTCGGGGGCTGTTTCACAAGAGCATTTTGCCGGACAACATCAACGCCTGTTGTAAATTAATAATCAACATCAGCATCCATTAGGAAGAAATAACATCAGCATCTATCAGCAAAAACTAACATCAACATCAATCAGCAAGACGTCATCTGCGCCAATTAACAGGAACTGACATCAGCGTCTATCTGAAAGAAAAACGTATATCATCCATTAGTATGACAAATCATCAGCACTCACCAATAACTAACATCAGCACTCGCCAATAACTAACATCAGCACTCGCCAATAACTAACATCAGCACTCACCAATAACTAACATCAGCACTCACCAATAAATAACATCAACACTCACCATAAAATAACATCAGCACTCACCAATAACTAACATCAGCACTCACCAATAAATAACATCAGCACTCACCAATAACTAACATCAGCACTCACCAATAACTAACATCAGCACTCGGCAACAAATAACATCAACACCGAGTAGCTAGAAACTACTCCAGCATCCACCAGTAAAGAACAGTGCCAGAGTAGCAAAAGAAGAAGCGGAACTCCTTACGATTGTAACAGCAGAAACGAATCGAAACACTTAGGTCACTGGGTACTAATTACATAAAAAGATCGCCTGTAAAGTTACATGACCTTATCAAAAAGAGGCGATTTAAATTAGTATCGATTTTAAAAAGTGCCATCAAAATGCGTGGGTGGAGTAAATGAATATTTTGATGCCCATGTAGTCACCAAATTTTGAAGAGGTAGACATTCAAAAATACACACAGAAATTGTAAGAGTACATTTTATCATGCAATTGGACTGAATGTGTTTATAAGCAAACGACTACTGAATTCACTCAAACTAATTTTCCTAATCTTTTGTAGTTGCATTTTAGAAAGTTTGCCATCATGGCCGAATGTATTGACGGTGTGAAAACTTCAATTGTAATTTATAGGTTTAGAATCAACGACACATTAAAAGAGTTTGCTGTAATGAAAAAAGAACCTTGTTCTGAAGGTGCAGGTCCTATCATCGCAGCTATTTTCCTATCGCTGATATTCTTGGTTGCAGTTCTTTTATCGATCATGATACTTGTGACCATTGCCACTAGCTTTACATTGAAAAAACATTTATACTCGAGTGTTATAATAAACATCTGTTGCGTGGTCTTGGCAGACTGCTTTTTTAACCTGACAGTAGCAGTTGCTTATGTTTCTACAGCGCCGTGGCAATTTGGGTACACATCGTGCTGGCTTAATTCGTTTTTTATGTTATTCATAACTGTGGAAATGATCCTTGCGCTTTCTCTATTTGCACTTGATAGGCTGCTAGTGCTCAAGAAGTTTGCTCCTTATTTGAGTCTTTCAAAAACTAAATTCGCATTGGTGATAATCTTCACTTGGTTAATAAGTTTGGCTTTTAGTGTACCTATACTGATAGACTTCACAAGCATCCCCTATAAACTGAGATACTGTTGCAGTGTTGCTGATCTCAAGGACGACACCTATTTAGTGGTTCCTCTAATTACAGTTGTACTTATCCCAGCATTAGGACTTTTAATTATCTTCATTGTAACTGTGGTCATTTTTGACGTGGAGAAGAAGAAACACAAGAAAGTAAAGGGAGGACAGTTGTACAGTTACTTTGACGAAATTCTGATGACTCCCTACTACAGAAATGAAATTTATCCTTCAGTCTGCATGGGTATATTAGTGATAGCCCTACTTATATTTTGGTTACCTAATGCTATTATCATCACTGCCGACCCTCTATTTACAGAAGATTGGTTCAATCAAAGTTCTCTTGAACGTTTTGTGGGCGCAGAAAAACAGTCTGTAGCTATGAATAATACTAACGTCAGTGCTGCAGAACTTTCAAAAATGAACAGTACGGACATCCCCGAGATTGAAACTGAAGACTACTACGAAACAGTGTTCATTTGGTTCAGATATGTCTACGACTTCTTGGTTCCCATCATCATTTTTATTACGCTTAAAGATATCAGAATAAAATGTAAGTCTTTGATATTTTTCTGCGGACCAACTTCGTTAGATGCTACCTCACCAAAACATGCAACTTTATCATTCATAAAAACACCAAAATCTTCAGGTTTTGCAGAGTTGAAGTATTCCAACAAAAAACCTAAAGAAAGCAAAACAAATATGGTCAGTTTCACTACTCCTGTTTTATACGTCACAGATGATGGCTTACATTTAAGGACGGCAGATGAAACTCTTGCTGATTCTCAAGACTTAAAGTCAATTTTGGGTTTTAATACGAGTAAAAGTGCTAGCCAGGAACCAAAATTCAGCAACGAAGCTTGCGATATAGTGATGCCAACCGAAGAATTCACAGACTTCGAAGGCGAGTTTGATATTAGCGAAGACATCGTTCCTCAAACAGCCCCGCATTCGCCACTAGGTTTATCAGAACCTGACTACGAAGACGGGAAAAGTTTTTCAGAGCAAGTTATCATGGGAGCAAATCGAGCCCTCACGGCCAGGAAATCTGAAGAAGCAGCAGAACAAAATAAAACAAATGAAGAAAAAAGACCAGAGAGTCAAAGTTCTAAGCTCTCTTCGGGAAAAAGTGATAGGAGAAATTTTAACGATGCAGAAGCACGCAATGAAGAGAAAAAAGAAGATGAAGTAAAGTTTGATGAAACTTTGGATCTCGATGAAAAGAAACCGGAGCGTAAAACAGCTAAAAAGCACGTTAGATTTGACACTAAGAACTTAATACAAAGCATTCCAAGACCTCCAGACTCCGCTAGCTCAGTAGATGGTGAAGACTTCGATACTGTGAGTATCAACTCTAATGATTCTGGAGTGTGGGCTGATTCTGAGTTGGATGACTACACTCCAAAAAATATCAAAGGACCGGCGAAGAAATACAAACCAAAGAGAGTCATTCACAACATACGCAACTCACAACCAACGGTGGTGGCCAAGAAAAGCAGCGGCTACGGCAGGTTGAACAAAACTCCTCCTCGTAGGAAAGTATCTAGAAACCAAGTAGACCCGAATGTAGGAGGCTCAACCCCAGCGAGGAAAATGCCAGGTACTCCGCGGTTACACAACGTAAAAAGTCGCTACATGGACCATTATAAGAACATGAACGGGTCAGTATCTTCGAAGAGAAGCAAAGGTAGCGCTTAATGAGTAATTTTTGGTAGGCCCTACAATGAAACGCGGTGTTACTAGGGTAAAATAGTGAAACATTTTTCGTACCTCCCCATTTTTGCCAGTATTTTTCACCAATTTCTGATTTGACTTCTATAACCTGAATACTGTAATCGTGGGATCATTCTGAACTACAAATATACTTTCTATAACTTTGTATTTGTATAGATTACACCTACTGGTATAGGTAGGATTATCAAGCAGAGATTGTATTTTTATATACATTTTGTCTTTTAGACAATATAGTGCAAGCCTTCTTATATTTCTAAGAGTGGTTAGTTTTGCATACTTCCCTCAGAAATTCTTTATCCTCTACTATTTGTGTGCCTTAACCTTACTGGTCTTGTGTGTGTCATTACGATCACAATTTCATCGTTACCACACTAGACACTGTTGTTCATGTAAGAGGAATTACTACACACCTCACGAGTACTTTTATAAATGCTTCTGTGGTTGCTAAGGAAATGTGACCTATGTTCAGTGTTTCATTGCGTCTAGTATTGAAAGTTTTGAGGTGTGATGTTATTAGGGGTACCGTAAAGTCCTGTCCTCTTTTCTTTCCTTTTCTTTTCTTTAACTTTGAATTATTGGAGTAAGGAAAAACTGTCACTGCAGACCCTTACTGTCAGCAACTCGAATGTCTAAATGCATCGTTGCGTAAAAGATGTTCTGCTCCAGTGAACAGGAAAGAAGGAATTTTGCAATACGTTAACGCTAGACCCCATTCTACAAACAAACTCAAGAAAAAATAAAGTCCTTAGGTTAGGAAGTTCTTCCTCACCCACCATACTCTCCAGACCTTGCCCCAACAGATTTTCCCTTATTTCGTTCCTTAGAGCATTCCATCAGCGGAAAAAGATTCACAAATTTTCACGAGATTGCAGTGGAGTTTAATTCCTTTATTTCTTCAAAAGATGTTAATTTTTTGAAAGGGGGATTAAAAAGCTCCCAAGCAGATGAATAAAAGTTTTATCTAATGATGGTGATTATTTTGTTGAGCAATAAAAAAATGTCAGTAATATTTCTATCAATTATTATTCCTAACACAAATCAAGACGGAACTTTCCGGCACCCCAAATAGTTTCATTCTAATGTTGAAAGCTGAGACAAAGTTTAGGGATTAGAAAATAAACTTGGTTTGCCGAATGGTCAAGAGTTATTTAGTGTCTGATACAACTTAATATAATTAAATAACACAGTTGGAGTAATATGGCAAACTAAATGGGTGTATTTTTTAGAATTTTAGAAGTTGTATGACTCTTTACATCAAACGTACATGTGTAAAAAATGTATCCATATGGAAGTGTTAGAAAAAACTTATTTATTTTATTAAAAATGCATGGCAATTTTCCAACGTTTCTTTAAGTCGCACATTCTATTTTTGAAAAAAAATAATCTCTTTCTATGATCGTCTGAAAGCATCAACTACCTATTCTCCATTCAGCAATATTTTATTGCACGTGAAAAGCTCAAAGCGCTTAAATAAGTTAAATAAATAATATACGTTTACAATCTATATGAGCGATAGTAAAAGAACAGAATGGATGTTACATATTCTCTAAAATCAAGCTTTACAACGCAAAATCGTAGCTTGCGAAGTGTAAAGACCTGCATTGTCGTGGGACAAAATGAAACCATCTCTATTCAGTCGTCTGTGTTGGCTCCTTTTCAAATTTTCATTCATCCTATCCATTTTCTGACAATACGATGCTGCTGTTACCGTTTTACCTTGTTGCCAAAAAATTATGTAACTAAAATAACAACTAATAAAAAATTGAGATATTTCAAGCTTGACAACCTAATGCAATTCATATAATATCAGGTAAGAAAATTTCGTGCATCATGTTTTATCACTGTTCTTAATTTATCGGTATTGAAAATGTTCCCCAGATATAATTGTGTGAAGAATAATATACAAGTTTTCGAAAATGAACTCGAGCGATGGGCAGATCATGCATTTGTAGACATGCTGGTGTAATTCAAGGTTGTATACATTCAACATACTCTGCGTAGTGTGAGGACGGTGAAAACGAGTTCACAATTGGGGAAATTTTAAAACTTCTTGCCTCCTCTACCTTGTCTAAATTCGCACCCACATTACTACAATAATTCTTAATTCTCTGAGTATATTTTATTCTCGTGCACAGTTACTGATATCCTTATTTTCAGTTCATGAATGTTGCATTATAATTTCGTTTTAAAAGTTTGCAGCCTGATGTTATGCGTGGCAATATTTTTGGCACATTAATTACGGGTCATTAAAGCCTTAACTGCCTTATTAAGAGATAAGGTGACTGTTTCCCCTGATCTGACTGTCCTTCATGTAAGCAAGGCAGGATTCGTAGCTTAAATTATTATTGCATCAGTTTTCAATAGCTAAAGACATTCAATATACTTCCTTCCTTTAGGAAAAATTTATAAAAAACCATTTGCCTCAGTTAAATATCCTTTAATATTGAGTGAAGAACCTGGACGGTGTCGAGGGTTATGATCACAATGTTGTGTGTGATGTTCGAGAGATCGCTGCAAGTATTTGAAAGAAATAATGGCTGCCACAATTAGTATTTATTCGATATCTTCTCGTGTACGTCACCTGGTTTGTGAGGTATAAGCATTTTATTTTATAATCCTGAACACCAATCTTATTTTCAGTTACTTCAGTATATGTGGCCACATACATACAACAATCGAGAATGACAGCAAGAGAAAGAGAGAAATAGTGAGAAAGAGATAAAGGATGAGAGAGAGAGAGAGAGAAAGAGAGAAAGAATGTGAAACAGAGAGAAAGAGAGAAAGAATGTGAAACAGAGAGAAAGAGAAAGAAAGAGGAGGACAAATAGAAATTTTAACCTGCCATTCTAGTCTCTTTTAGAAGAACCAAAGATATAGTCTGAGAATAGAAGGTAGAGCGTTGCTACTGCTATGCCAAATGAAAAGAATAAGTAATAAAATTGTGTGATTTTTTCCTTGATAGCTTTCAATTCTGTACTGGGCATAATCATGTTTATTAACAGCTCTCATGCGTGTATTATATCCTGATATGATGAGTTTATAGAAGCTCGCTAATGTCCAAGGACTATTGTGTAAATATTGTAACGTACCTTAAGCAAATGACTTTGTTGTTGTAATAAACTATGTTTTAAACGGAATTCATTCAATGATTACCCTTATTACGGTCTTCAGCACCGCTTTCATTTTATTTTGCTCTACTTTTCTATTAGTTTCCCCCGGGAACTGTTTTTACACAGAATATTTCAACTCTTTTATATTTTTTTCCCCCAGGCCTCGGTAACCTGTAAAACTTTGCCCTATGGAATGAGCTGTGTTTTATTGCAAACATTAATAAATGCATTTGTCCTTTTAAATTGATGACCAAAGGGGAAAAATAGTAGGGTATTAACAATGAGTCGAGGAGAGGTATATACGAATGTAAGTAAAATACCCTATCCTTCAACAACACCTAACATGTATATGTACCTTACCATTAAAATAAAATAAGCTAATTTAATTAATGGAACGTGATTCTCTTATACAGGGTGTCCCAAAAAAAACGATACCTAATTTTCAAGGGCTGTAATTCAGAAAGTATTAAACTTACAAAAAATTGGGAAATCACATTTTGTTTTCTTATGCTTTGGTATCATTGATACGGCTTCAACTCGTAAGTTGAACTACGTATGAATACGAAAGCAGGATCTTAAACTATTCAAGATTTTTACCGATCGAAGAGCTTCCCCATTATGCAACTCACGAAAGAACAAAGAACATTCATCGTTGAGAAGTATTTTCAAGCGAAAAGTTTCCAATAGGTCATTAAATCATTTCAAGAGCATTTTCCTGAAAGACAGTCTCCAACAAAGATGACAACTTGGAGAAATGTTACTAGGTACAGAACAGAAGGAACAACCCTGAATCTCAACAAAGGTCGATCAAGACGGAAAATAACGGGGCGATCAGAAGAAAATGTTCGAATTGTTCAAGGAGCACTTACAGAAAATCCGCAAATCTCTGCAAGAAAAAATGGATTAGATGTTACTAAATCTACATTCAACAGAATTATAACTTTGGATTTGAAGTGGCATCCTTACAAGATGCATGTGTGGAACAAATTCATCGATAACGATCTTCCTCGGCGGCTGAATTTTGCTCAATGGTTTTTGCGAAGAAATGTTCGGTTCGTGGACGACATTGTGGTTGGCGATGAGGCCGCTTATCATTTGAATGGCAAAGTAAAAAATCACAACGTTCGCACATATGCACCGAAGAACTAACCTCCTAATTTCAACTTTGACGTAGGAATTTCGAGAGAGAAAGTGTCTGTCTGGATGGGACTTTGTGGCAATGGACATGCCATCGATTCTTATTTTTACAACAATAACTTAAACGGAGTTGAATACCTTGATCTAGTAAATAGCAGGATCGTTCCAAGACTTCAAGAAACACATGGAAATATAATCAATCGAACCTGGTGGATTCAGGACGGTGCTCCTGCGTATAGAACTGTTGCTGTAAGGGAAAAACTGAATGACTATTCGGCAATCGCATTATCGCCTTAAATCATCATATCGAGTGCCCCCCCCAGATCGCCTGATTTGACGCCGTGTGATATCTTCCTTTGGGGACATCTTAAGAGTAAGGTTTATAGCTTTCCACTGCGCGATACCGACAAACTCAAGCAAAGAATTGAAAATGAGGCCAATTTGCTGCAAGGAGATGATGCTCTCGTTTGACGAGTGATGGCGGGAATGAGGAGGCGAATGCAACCGTGTGTTGAGAGAAACGGAGGATACACCGAAGGAAACGAACAATAGAAGGAAGATTTCGATTGTTTTTTATTTTAGTGGCATTTTCCATTAATGAACGATTGAAAGTTATTAAAAACATGGTTTTAATATAATAAAATTCGAAGTTTAACAAAAGTGTGCAAACAGGTTTTCAGTATCGGTCACTTAAAATACTGCTTAAAGAAAACAGTTGGATCAATTCTTCTCAAATTTTGTACAGAGATGTTACAAATGTTAAGAAACAAAATGTGACTTTTTAATTTTTTGTAAGTTAATTAGTTTCTGAATTATAGCCCTTGAAAATTGGGTATCGTTTGTTTTGGGACTCCCTGTATATGAATATTTATGGTTTACGTTCATTAAGTATGCACAAACAATGCTTAGAAAATATTATATTTCATCAGTTTTATTAGTTGCTTCTGCGCATACCTTCCGATGGTCGGTGACCCGAACAAGTGAGAAGTGGTAAGAAATTATGGATCGGTAAATAATCCATAAATTCCTAGCTGTGTAGAACTGAGCATTGCTATGCTTGAGTTGGGTTGAATAGAGTGTTCAGCTGGTCATTTTCTTACTTTAATAGAGGATTCATCATTAAAAAGTTATTTTTTTTAATAAGGATGTTATTTTGAGGTTAATTTCATCTTGTAGTTGGTTATGAAAGAAATGTCTTGCAAATCGTTCACGACAAATAACTATTGCCTTTTTCAAAACATAAAGGACAGGAACCAGATGCATGATATGAATAAGATAAGAACATTTGTCCTGTCTAAATCCTTTACTCGCACTAACTATGAAATATTATAACACAGAAACTTCTGCACTATTACACCACTGAAAATACGAGTTCCATGTACTTTCACCCCATGACTTTCACATACATGTATCATTTTATCACCATACAGTGCCCTTTCAAAGAAATGACATGTCATATTCTAGGATCAGGGGAAGTATAATGTACGTTTATTTCGTACAATATGAATAAGTGTGGGTGATTCCCATGCACAAACTCAAGACATTCCTGTGAACTGTAATGATGATATAGTAACAAGACATTCCTGTGAATTGTAATGACAATATAGTAACAAGACATTCCTGTGAATTCTAATGACAATATAGTAACAAGACATTCCTGTGAATTGTAATGACAATATAGTAACAAGACATTCCTGTGAATTGTAATGACAATATAGTAACAAGACATTCCTGTAAATTGTAATGACAATATAGTAACAAGACATTCCTGTGAATTGTAATTACAATATAGTAACAAGATATTCATGTGAATTGTAAAGACAATATAGTAACAAGATATTCCTGTGAATTGTATAAACAATATAGTAACAAGATATTCTTGTGTATTGCAACGACGATATGATAACAAGTGCAGGGTCATTTAGACTGTAATTTTGCTTACTTTGACTTCAGAGTGCGAACACGATTCGCACCGGACTGTAGAGTTAAAGAAATCCTTAGTTCGAGCAGAGCATTACGTTCATCCTCTATTTTTGCTGCAGTTTAATACTTAATATTATATTCAACGTGCTGAAAAACTTGGAAAAAAATTCTGAGTAGCTCCCTGAAATTAAAGATTGTTAAACTGTTGAATTAAATCATGCAAACAGTAGTACAAAGATCATTGTTGGCATACAGTCTTGTGTTCGGTACATATCGAGTGTAGAAATCTGGAGTGAAGACATGTCGGGGTCAACATGGTTAAATAATTCACATTTACTGAATATGAACTGTTGGGGACATAGTACTGGTGTCTTACTCATTCTGATCTCTGAGAAGCATACATATTATGCTTTATGTTAAAGGATGGCACAAATTACAAATTTTAGTTGAAATAAAACATGGCAAATTTACCATGAGCTTTTTGAAAAAAAAATTAATGAGAAATTACCACAGAGTAATGAAAATATTCTTCGGCGCAGAACTTGTTCATCTACGAGTCTATCCTTCGTAATTTCTCTGCTATACAACTTGGTTCGCAGTAATATTTTATAACAGAGGGTCTCATTTGGCCTTCCATTTATTATAAATCAAAATATATTTACCATGCGAGTCATCTGAACGTCAGTTCAGTTTGTAGAATGAATTATTTGTTATTCAAACACACTAACGTGGTCGAGTGGTCTGCGGCCCGTGCTCTGTATCGGGTCTCTGCTTCATGTAGAAAGACCGCGGGTTCGAACCCGGCCATGAACACGAGTTATTTCTCGTACGCCGCGCCGTGCACTCAACCCGCTAAGCACTCAACTCCCCGCCCATGAAGACGCCCATCAACCTCCCGTGATCGTCGCATGGAGCTCACCATCACTCTTACTCTTAGAATGTTAACCTTAAGAATTTGAAAAACCAATGCACTAATGTCTATGTACTGTGTACTCGATTGGAAATAAAGATTGTTTGTTTGTTTGTTTGTTTCTAATCAATTTTGACGGGGTGTTTATACCCATTTAATCGTGTTCCCATTATGTTGCCACTGCCACATGAAATTGGACTGATCTATTGAGCACAGGAAATATATTTAAAATGGTATACTTGAATCAACTTTTGGTTCCTTGCCACTAATAATAAGAGGTTTTTAAAACGTTGAAAAGAAAATAACATACTCGTAATTTATAGGATTCAGTACTATACAAACTAATATTGGTTGCTAGTATGTATAAAGTTACATGATCCCTCATGTGTCGCTGGTATAGGATTCCTCAATACATCTTACATGTATTGGTAGTATTTTGATTACATGACCCTACATGTGTTGCTAGTATAGGATTCCATGATCCTGTAGTGGCTTAGTCACCCCTTAACGCGACACAGCCTCCTCGTATTTTCTCCAGCAACTAGTGGCTTAGTCACCCCTCAATGCAAATCTCCATGTACATCATTTCTAGTTTAGTTACCGCTAGACTCCATCTAGTCATTCACAGTGTTCAGTAATTGTAAGTCATACCTATGTAACGTTTATCAATAAATGAGTTCCAACTTCTACTCGGTGTTTCATCCTTATACACTTGAGTAGAAGCTTATGTAAGACCGCTACCGTAGCTGGCTATCACTGGAGATCACATGCCCTAACCGACTCACAGGGCGTCTACCTCGAGTAGACGTAAGGCACGATCTCAAAACAGTTGCCTTAACGGAACCAAAACGGTGTTGGTAGCACACCAAAGGTCTTATATCTGGTGACCCCAGACCCGAGACCAAAGGTCTTACATCTGGTGACCCCAGAACCCAGAAGTGCTACAACGGGTTCACCAACGAGCCGAGGCTTCCACTTTGCCTGCCCCGTCCTCTGCGCTTCCCCACCGGCCTTCGCCGTCGGACAAGCAGCCACGTTACACCGCTGCTTGTAACGCAGGTCGCTTCCGGGTACACAGAGACTCCGTAACTGTCTCTGCCAACGTCTCTCCGCCGCCAACAATGCAGACACGGCAAGTTCACCAGCCCACGTTGTAGCCAACACTACACGTCTTACATCCGAAGACCCCAGCAGCGTGAGGCGAACAGCCTTACATCTGGTGAACCCAGGAACTCCACAACGGGTTCACCAACGACCAAGGCTTCCGCATGGCCTGCCCCCTTCTCTCTCCACTACGAATAACGCGGAGACACGGCAGGTTCAACGCATCATCACGGCCTCGACTCTGCCTCATCTCGGCCTCAACACGGCCTCGACACGGCCTCAACACGGCCTCAGCTCGGCCTCGACTCGGCCTCAGCTCGACCTCAGCTCGGCTTCGACACGGCCTCAACTCAGCCTCAACACGGCCTCATGGCCTCACCACGGCTTCAGCTCGGCCTCAACACGGCCTCGACACGGCCTCGACACGGCCTCGACACGGCCTCACCACGGCTTCAGCAGGGCCTCGTCACCGCTTCAGCATAGCCTCGGTACGGCCTCAGCACGACTCCACCACGGCCTAAGCGCAGCCTCGTCACGGCCTCAGCACGACTCCAACACGGCCTAAGCGCAGCCTCGTCACGGCCTCAGCACGACTTCACCACGGCCTCAGCGCAACCTCGCCACTCCTTCAGCAAGGCCTCGTCACGGCTTCAGCATAGCCTCGGCACGGCCTCAGCACGACTTCACCACGGCCTAAGCGCAACCTCGTCACGGCCTCAGCACGGCTCAAGTGCAGCCTCAGCACGACTTCAGAGCAGTCTCAGCTCAACTACGTCCAGCACCAACCGTTTCGCAACGCACATAAAGAACCAAATCAGGACGTTTATTACGCAAGAACTTTTCGTTCGAACTACCTTCTCTCTAGGGGGAGGGTACTTGTAGTGGCTTAGTCACCCCTTAACGCGACACAGCCTCCTCGTATTTTCTCCAGCAACTAGTGGCTTAGTCACCCCTCAGTGCAAATCTCCATGTACATCATTTCTAGTTTAGTTACCGCTAGACTCCATTTAGTCATCCACAGTGTTCAGTAATTGTAAATCATACCTATGTAACGTTTATCAATAAATGAGTTCCAACTTCTACTCGGTGTTTCAACCTTATACACTTGAGTAGAAGCTTATGTAAGACCGCTACCGTAGCAGGCTATCACTGGAGATCACAAGCCCTAACCGACTCACAGGGCGTCTACCTCGAGTAGACGTAAGGCAAGATCTCTAAACAGTTGCCTTAACGGAACCAAAACGGCGCAGGTAGCACTCCAAAGGTCTTAAAATCCTACATGTGTTACTAGTATAGGATTCCATGATCCTACATGAGTGGCTAGTATAGGATTACATGATCCCGCAAGTGTTGCTAGTATAGGATTACATTATTCTAAATGTGTTACTAATATAGGATTCCATGATCCTACATGAGTGGCTAGTATAGGATCACATGATCCCGCATGTGTTGCTAGTATAGGATTACATGATCGTACATATGTTGCTACTACAGGATTACATGATCCCACATGTGTTGCTAGGATAAGATTCCATGATCCTACATGTATTGATGGCATAACATTGCATTCTCCTACACACCTTGGTACAATAGAATCACATAATCAATGCACGGTTTGTCGTGCATGATCGTTTACAAATATTCACGAGCAGTATGAAGAATATTTTTGTTAGTCCAACTGCCCTCAAGTTTGTTGTGGGGAATTGATGATTCCAGCTTAAATTAGAGCACTGATTAACGTCTTAGAGTAAATTCATAGAATTCATCCCCCACTATGAGATTCATGTAGAAATTCGGGGTGTCATTGTAGCTTAATTTTTCTAGCCTCATCTCAAGATTCCATGGACCATTGAGTAAATAAATATTGTGGACGGTTAAATAAAGGTTTTGATTTGCCAAGCAAGATCTATTTGAGTGGTCGGCTATTTTTGTTTTCAGTGAAAGTGATAACTCAAACACAATCTTATCAAAGGGAAGGTCGAGACCATGATTATGTAGTAGATTGAATAAAAAATTATATAACTAAGTAAACGAATAATGCACACAACAATGTACTTGATTAATTGGATAACAGCTCATACAGAAACTATACTGTAGTAATCCGGTCATTTTACTCTCACATTCAATAATTTTAATGGAAACAAATACAACGAAGGTGAGCACAAAAAATACGTTTTTATTCTATGTTCGGAATACGAGGAGTCGAATGTTGCATGTGCTCTGAACATGCATAACATTGTACAATATTTTCGTTGCTGAATCGATATTTCGTTCGTAGGGAACAATGTAGCATAAATACAGATTTATAATATAAGTTAAATATCATACTGAGTTAACAGCTTCAGGTAGCGTGGACTCAACACCTATTATAAGAGACACTTCTTGTTTTATTTAAACTTAAAATTATTGATGGGTAAAACAACCCGTGAACATGAATTTTTTTGTGAGCACATTTTTTGTTCGGTTGAATTTTTGAAGATTTATTCCTCTGACCCTTCATAATAGATATTTTTTATTAATTCTTTTTGGATCAGGAAGCTGTAGACTTATGTAATAAACTGAAATGAATAGTTTTTGTTAGCTATGAGTGAGAGCCCTGGCTGAATTTTCACCTATTCAGGCATAATTAAATAATTAACACAGTAACATTTATGGTTTTACAACCGCCCAAGCAATGAAGTTAACAGGATCTTGAATGCTGTGAAAGTTGGGAAAACTACAAGTTTTTCCTTCGTCCTTTAAATGTGGTTTAGGTCTCGATAAACGGACGAATATCCAGAATTTGGATGGTTGTTACATTAATTCCATGAACAGAATATTCAATTTTGGTAGAAATGTTGAAGAAACGATATAAGCAGAGAAAACATGCTCACAAAACAACACAACTAAATTAATCTACAGTATCTCTTTACACAAAAAAACGTTGAGGCTATCAGCTATATTTCAATATAGCAACAGTAACAGTTGTTGTTGTTGTTGTGGTGCATTGACTTGAAAAATGGGCTCCTTACTATTGTGAAAAGAATGAACAACGGAGACAGAAAAAAATTGTAAACGATATTCGTGTTATTATTCAGGAATAACATCTCTACTTCTATTTTTCAGTACTAAAAATATCGTACTTTTCAGTACTAAAAATATCGTACTTTTCAGTACTAAAAATATCGTGTTATTATGCTGAAGTAGATTTAGGTCACGAATGAAATTAAAACACTGAACTGATCGATCATATTATTAAATCGTCTGATTTCTGAGACAATCCCTCGCGCAGGGAGAACAATTTGATTTTGTACACACACAGACAAAAGTATTTCCTAAGTTTGGTGATTATCTCATACAATCAATTAGTTTGTTTTCCATTGTTCATACTTTTGAAGTTCTTATGGTGTTTACCTAACTGGAAAACTTTCAAGCATTACATGTATTTCTTCAAAGTTCAGAAATTTTAAAATGGGAAGGCTTATTTTGCTTCTATAAAATAGTAGATGAGTTAACTAACCAGTAATCTTTCCTGTGAATTTTTTCCTAATCTTAGAGTACAACATAAAGTTGGCCATAAAATCGACAATTTTATTCTAATACGACTGCTCAAAGAACGTAATTTTGGCTAGGTAACATCGTCGATAAACATGGAAGTACATCGTAGTACAACCCGCACCTGTGGTTTGAATCCGTACTCTACCACTGCAATAAGATATCAGTCTTTATAAGTTTTCTAGAACAAATAGAGTTTACATAAAATGTCATATTAGCTAAAATTAACTAATGGTAGACTATGTTTGCAGAAATTGCGTTTTCTATTGGATTTTCGTGCCGAATCTGAGGCGTAGGCTGGTAGTGGCGTGATGGTGGTTGTCTAGTTGTCGTGGCACCTGGACATCCGGCTAGCTTCGCTCTGAAATATGAAACCAAAACATGAACAAAACATGTTCAAGCTTATTTTGAATACTGAATAAATAAAATACAATGATAAAATACTGACGAGTGTACAAACATCGGCTGCAACAGACTAAAATTGAGGCGGTGCTGCTCTATTTTGGAATCTATTCATACATGGCAGAGAACTTAAAATGTATTTAGTACGAAACGAAGCTTGCAGTTATACGTAGCAGTATAAATTCATAATATAAAACAGCATCAAGTGAAGCTCTACTATATTTAAAGTTAAATTTCAATATCAGCATACATATCGATTTAGAAGATAAAAACTGTAATTAAATTTACTCGTTTGAATAACAATGCACGTAAGAATAAATGCTTCACGATGAAAACGTAAAAAAAGAATCATTGAGTCACATCAATGGATGATGCTACAGCATAAAGGAATTCATTTCTGCATGTCGAATAAAAGACAATTTCCTGCATCTGTCTTCCCTAATACCTCTTTTTCTATCTTTCTTTTCTCTCTGCGTTCCTAACTCTATTCAGAAGATCTGTCGATTCTTATCTCTTCAACAAATATTCTGGTCTCCACCATTATGAAGCATTTAGTTTCTTCAAATCTGTCGACAGCTTAAGAAGAATGGCTTCATTTCATTTTGTTAATATATTAATGAACAAATTTTTTGTTTGATCTCTCCCAGAATTTGAGAAATAAACGCCTTTACTTTTAATAAAATATGTTCATGTTCCTCTCTATATTCACAAAAATCTGCCTCTCTTGCCTCTTCTAAAAATCTTTCTTCTTGGTTTCGAAAAAAACTGTTTACCTCTGACTCTGCAGGAAATTGTCTTTTGCCTGTCAATCATACTTAATTTTAGGTGTGTGAGAGAGATTTCTCATTCAGTTTCCGCAAAAAAATATATGAATGCATGAAACATTTGTACCGTTTTTAACAATGTGCCGTAATATCTATTTGGGTGTTTATAAGAAATCAGCTGAAATTTATAATCTGTTTATCACTATACCTTAATTATTCGAAATATCTTCATGAGGGCAGCAACAGAAGGGGTACCGCATGCCTCTCCAAAGCCAATCTCGTTCTCCATAGCAGTTGCAGTTCTAGTGACATCTAGCAACTCAGGTGCGCCTCTAAGCCTAGCAGAGTTGCTGGCGTTTTCCATGATGGCTGAGAAGGCAGACTGAGGAGTGTCTGAACGCTTTCCCCAACCAGGGGAAAAGTTCAGTTGGGCTTCAGTTACCGAAAGGCAGATCAGAAGAAGAAATAAGCCGCACGCGAACCACGTGCAAGATGAAGACTGCATCTGTTGGTAACAGTAAAATTCGTAGTACGGTAATCACAACAAAATGTGTGCCATTAAACAAACCAAGCATCTAATCAAACGTTGCAGTTTTTATTGCGTCAATCGGTTTGATATTTAATAATATAATATAATAATAGTATAATATAATAATATAATATAATAGTTACGTCGATAATCCTTATTCCAATAATAAATTGTTCACAAAAATAATAATAGCTCACGAGTTCAAACGTATGCTATTATTATTTAGCTCTGGGGTATGCTAAATTATTTTAAAAACCTTAAAATGTCATTAGTTGTCTGCATATTACTTTGTGATATCAAGATGTTTGCATTACTAATATGATATCTAAGAGGAAAATCAAACCCACGCTCAGAAACCTACGACAGCTCGTTCAGAAGTGAGTGAGGTTTCCATGTGCTTACAATTCCCTTATTACAGACATGATGTTTATATACAAGGCAATGTTTTTTTATTGATTTGTTCCAGATTTACTTAATTTCTAACCTATGGTAAATAATTTGCATAATCTGTTCAATAACTTCATGATATTTATTAGTTTAAAAATTTTTTACAATAGTCATTTTAACCTAACAAAATATAAGTGTTTCATTTTATTTCTTCGAAGCCCTTCACGTATTTCAGATATAGAATATGCAAATTGGAATTTTTTGCAAGTAAATTTAAACGTTAAAAAAGTTACTATCCAAGCTACTTGATGGGCATCCCTGAAAAAATAATGGATACCAAATAAAAGTCTGTGAAAATTGACAGCTATCCTCCAACACTTAAGGGACAGATTTTCAGCAGTCATTTCCAAGGTTTAGGAGCGATCAAAACGATAAATTTAACTCATATTACTCCTGACAAGGACCACCTGGCTTGCCATCTCGGAGACCACCAGAGACATTTTGCTATTGTCAAGGACCACGAGAGTTTCCATGTTGTCGAGAAATCAATTTACTTAATCGAAGTCGAACTCAGGCGCAGTGTCATCTGTAATGCTCTCGAGAAAACACCTCTCATGGGACGTCTTACGGAGTCTTGATGAGACTGACAGGCTTTAGTGGAGCTCATTCCCCTAACGACCTGAACTGACTTTTGGTGGTACACGAAGACTGGACGTCGGTGAGGGGTAAATCCTCGAAAAACATTTTGTGGGCTCGAAAACCAAAAAAAGGGGATTTGATTTCATGAGAAACGGAAGTAACATGCAAAGACGAACTTTATAGAGTGAGTTTGCGGACTGAAGGGAAAAAGTTTGATCGGGAAAAAAGCACATGACGAAAATAGAAAAGAGTCGAAATCCAAAGAAAATCAGAGTAACTGTAAGTGATAATGGATTGCAACACACTGAAAACATACTTAGTGCTGCACCCGTTACTGCACGTTTGAACCATAACAATATAGTGCACCGAAGCCTGTCAGTATCATCATTTTCCGCATAACTAAATTCTGTTTTACTGGCACCATAATGTGGAAGCATCTACCAAATTTGCAGTGGCTGACACACACCATTTCACAAATATCTAATTATTCTCGGCGGAGAGACGATTTTGATTTTCATGATATCGTAATTTAAGTTGCATTTATTTCTGGAGCGCTGTTATCAATTCTGATATGAGGTCATTGGATTACACTAAAATCAACACTGATAACAGTGCCTATCCGTCAGTATAACTATCTGCATGAGCTGAATGATTGCAACTGATATCAGAAATCCAATTGAGGCCACCGAAGATTTATCACATCAAAAATTGTAAATATTGCTCAGACATGCATCGATTGCGTCGAAGCATCATTTATATAGGTTATACATAATGTTCCCACAAATGCTAATTTATTTCAAACCTGACTTCAAGGCAGATATGTACGCTTGTTCACACGTGATTCCGTCAGAGTTGCTCTGCGTCAGAGCTCGGATATAGGCAAAGGAACACGGATACATAAAGTCAGTACAGAGTATGGCTTTCATCTCCATGTTTGGGCATGTTCGTTGCATGTTTTAGTTAACGAAGAACAGCAAAGACTCGGAATGAGGAAAGTTGCATGAGAATTGTTGACTCGAGCGATTACTTGTGTGCATTGAAGGAGTGGAGGTATGGCGTTGTAAGGATAATATGCTCATGCAGTTGATATGGTTTCCAGTTTGATATATCATGAAAGTTGTTATGGGTTGATTTAAAAAGCCAAAATGATAAATTTTGTGTCGTAGAGTGAACTAGAGAAGTAAAATTTCTGTAAATCCAAGTTTCACAATTTAATCGGTTGCGATGCTCAATTTAATGAATTTATGAATGCGAAGAATGAATTTAGATATAAAAAAATGCTTAACACAGATATAAATGATATGTGATAAAATGATTGAAATGAATGGGAATGTGACTATGAGCTCACGAAAAATGTTTTTCCACCATTGTAAAGATGAAATACCTGGCTACCTATACATAAATTTCAACTCCGGTTAATTAAGAAAACCAGTGCTGCTGATAATGTCATCAATTTATAGTCTTCTCTGAGCACTCAGGACACTAAGCAGGCACTGCAAGAGCTCTCTTCTGAGCTCAAAAAGGTAGATTTAGACTTACTCCTCACCTTTGGTCGAATAAATCCACCATGTCGGTACATCGCTAGCGATAAAATTCTAATAATATTTATTTGGAAAGTGCATTTATTATTGAAAAGTAAAACGAATTGAAAATATAAACTCACGTCGGGACTAAGACTTGAAGGATCTATATAGTGGGAGAATTATTCAGCATTAATACGAAGTTATGAAAGAAAAAAAATTGTTCTTGTGCCATCAGTGCGAATCAAATGTAAAGAAGTACTGTAGGTCAGAACACAACCTTAATCGGTGCAAGATCTGTTGTCAGAGTTTCGGAAAAACCTAATTCACATACAGGGTGTCTCCAAAAAATATACTCACTTTTAGACCGCCCATTACTCGTATATTTTGTTTTAATTGCAGTATTTATTGACATAGGTGCAAGACTAACGAGTTGAATTAAAGGGAAAAACATTGAATTAAAAAAAATAAAATGCCGTAAAAGAAAACCTCAATATTCTTCCCGTATTCTAGTTTTCCTTTAGTAATGGGCAGTCAAAGCGTGAGCACATATTTTTGGGACACTCTGTATTACGTCTCAATTCACATGGTGAAAAGGGCTAAAACATTATAAATGACTGAAGCAGGAGATAAAATTTGATTGTTGTTGATCTAAAGTTGTACATTTTTCTTATGTGTTCTAAGTCGAAATTTTTTGTGTACTATAATAAACGGATGCTGCATAGGAAATTCTTTCTCTGTTGTTTGTACTGCTGTTATGGGAGTTTATCAACATGCAAGGTTTGGTTGGAGTTAGCTAATGAAATTGTAGAATAAAAGCTAGGATATTCCTTATACATAGCAATATCATATTATTGTATCCAATTCTTTATTTCATGCATCAGTAGATATGAAAGTCATGATTTTCACTTCTACGAGGCTGGATTTCATTCGCACAAAATTTGTGCGTATGATTTGTGAAAATATGAAGTTTAATATTAACACTTGGACTCTAAACCTTAAATTGAACAGCTTTTTTTAATGGTTTCAAAGTAATTATTATAAATTGAACAATAAGAAACGGTTTGGAAAAAATATAAGTGAACAATCAAGGCGTTTAAAATTATTTCAAATTTTTAAAAATTGCCTTGTTCAACTTCATGTTCCCTTGCAATACTGACCTTGCTTATGACAAATAAAAATATTTCTATTTTTTTCAGTGTCTCCTTTGAAGAGTTTGCATCTGCTACCACATTCCATTTGAATAAATATGCTCACGATGTGTCATTTTAAGAGGCAGAGTGTGTTTGTTGCGAACAAAGCTTTTTGACTTCAGAAGACGAGTCTTTTTAAGTTTTCTCATTTCAGAATATCTAAACCCTGCTTGCTTCCTTGCAATGGCTTGCACTGTAACCTACCTTTCTATTTTAAAAAACTTCATTGGTTCGTTGTGGTAATGAACCATGAATGACAGAGACAAACCGTGTCACGATCTAGCTTCTATACTGAAGACAAATTTTGTCTTAAGAAATATTGATAACATATATAAAGTCCAGGTAGAACACATTTTTATTACAAATTTTGGATCACTGCAATAATTGAGATAGTTTCGTGAATATAACTTAAAACTCGACTGAGTGTTGGGGCAGTATATCTGTTTTGTCAATCATTAAATACACAGCCTTAATTTCAGATCAGTATTTAAAAGTTTTGAGAAAATTACTAAAAAAGTTTAAACCAAGCAAAACATGGAACTATGACGACCAAGCATACATTGCGGTTATATTTCGTGCATGATGAGAAACAGCTTTATTTAGCTGATCAAAACAGCTTACATGATGTCATGCACAGCTTTGATACTGAGTATATTAAAAAATTATTATATCTATATGTTATAACTGCTTACGAATATCGGCATTGATTGAAATTTATAATGCAGGGCTTTGGTTAATGCCAAATCTGTGTTCACGTAAATTACAATAAAAGAATCTACGGACATCATACCCAGGATTTAACTTACTCGGGCGGTCACAAATGTGTATTTTGCGCCAGTGTTATTTTATTTGCAGCAAAAAACAATTGCACGTATCAATTTCCACGTAATCTCTGAAATATATGTCAAAATTTAATAACCATAACTTATTATACCAAGCTTCTATTTCTTATTTCGAAATTCTCTTGCCTATGTACACCCAGAACAAGATATCAAAATTATGCTAAATTTAAGTCGTATTATACTCGAATGCCTTAAAGAATACATTCACCCTGCATTTATATTTATGTGATCAATAGCTTACATGTTTAACTGTTGGTCGGTGTTGAACATTAGAAAAGGGGAATGAAGACTCGTGTTCTCAGTGTACTTGTTGAAACTATATGTACAGTATGACTCGTTCATATACATACATTACTCATGAAATAGCGTTGAGTTTGAAATAAGATACTTAGCAGCTAGAATTAAATGTTTATCTGAAGATTCTTAATTCAAGATAAATTTTAAAGGTTACTGAAGATGTGAAAATATAACAGAAATTAATTTTAAGAGAATCTTCAGCAATTTCAAGTACAAAAGTGGTTATTATTCGCCTTCTTATGAATAGTTATCTCTTTCAGAGCCTTATATTTATTCTAAGCCTGTAGAAATAACGCACAACAATCAGTTTTTTAAACAGTAATATGAGGACAGTGAATTTCAGTGCACGGAATGCAGTTTTACGAGTGTAACTCTGACCAAGAAATTAATTATAAACTATTTAGGGTTTTATGCAGTGTAACGATCATCACTATTTTACAGATCATTAGTCTCGATAAATTTGAGAGATTCAACGTACCAAAACTCTGAAAGGAGGACAGCTGTAGAGTTATTGAAGTATCTAGCATTTAAATTAACTTCTTTTTTTGCGAGACATTACTTTTTGTATTGGAAAATGCACAAAACTAAAATTGACAGAAATTGAAAACTGATTCATGCGTTCAAATCGGCTTTTGAATTTTCAACTGAACTGAACAAAATGAGTTAAATAGTTTGTAATACTTGCTGCTTACGCACTTCTGACAGGAAGCACCGTAGAACTACCAGCTGATCAGGACACGAAGGCGAAACAAGTGGAACGAAGAGCGTCTGGGACGTGTGCTTTGTGAGGCGTCTGACGTAGAGTGTCGTGTCTTTCTCCAAGCGCAGCCTTATATACCTGTGAATGGCACCGTAAATCGGGAACTGGAAAACATCGAATACGGAGAGAACTGAAAACTCACAAAAAAGTATTCTATTACATGTAAAAATACTTTTAGAGTTCTAAATAATTCTTTTAGTTATTGCCGTTCTTTCTATAATATAATGCAAAAATTTATGAGCGTAGAAAACTAATCAAGCCTCCAATTCGAGGATACCTCTAAGTCATCGCATGACCTACTGGATCTATTCCTCTACTATGAATTTATCTTCCAAAAAGTCTACGGATCGAGGTATTGTTTCAGAAGCTAGATCTACTGTACACCTGCTTGGAAAAATTGAGCATACATACCTGTAGAAAAGCTTAAGTCATAAATGTGAATCATAAAAAAGTTGAATTTTTTACTGATCTTAAGTTCTATGATCCAACAACTCACGAATCTCGGTCTCATGTAATCTCAGAAAAATGATAGAATAGAATAGAATAGAATGAGGCTATAGGAACGAACCTTCTGGCCCATTCTTGGGTCGGATAATTACTTCGATAATTATTCGATTGTTTACCCAAGTCCCATGCCGTATTTCTAGCCGCGTCAACCATGTCGGCAGCGGGATTCGAACCCGGGTCTTTCCGCTCGAAAGCAGATTCGCTCACCAGTCGACCAAGCTGGTGATTGACAATACAATAAAATTAGAAATTCTTTAGAATTCTTTAGAAATTCTTCTAAAATAGGGATTTTGTGAGACTTAAGAAATTATGATCACGGGTGAAGATGTATTCATTGAATAAAACATAAAAAATTAAATTAAATACTCGTATTCTTATATGATTGGAATATAAATATCATACGAAGTGGGTAAATAACACTAATGTCCAAAATTACAGTGGTAATAGTCTTTTACATGTAAAATGTTAAGAGTCTCAAATTCCCGAGTAACTTTCTTTTACTTCAGAGTGTAACTTAGTCAGCAACGTCTTCAATCACGAGGATCCATGCAACTACATAGTTATATAAATAAACAAACTCTGTTCATTAAAGGCACTGGTCTCTATCTAGAATTAACACATAACCTCACTAAAGCCACTGAAACCAGTAGATTATTTCTCGAGAAACCTAAAAAGTAGAATAATGAATGAACAATTTAATCTAGCTTCAACTGTAGGGACCATTGATGTCAACATTTTGAAAAACTGATTAAAAATTGTCTACATTTTTGTCACAAATATTAGCACCAAGTTAGTTCTAAAAAACTTTTGGCGTGAACTTACTCGTAAAGAATATTTGTAGTTGTTTTCAAATACTCTTTCCAAAGTAAGGTGATCTAAAAGCGTTAGGGAAAACTGGTATTAGTGAAACCATCACATAATTGACTCCACGGAAGCGTCTAGTTTTCTTATCTTTTTACTACCCAAGAAAACTTTGCATTAAAATTTTCATCTCCATCGAAAAGGTCTTGAGGAATTTTTGTGTCAGATGGAAGGGGCTTAGCCTTGATGTCATCTGTATCATTTTTTTTCTAAGATAATTGTGTAGAAGTTTTGTCATTCTTCAAGAGGGAATAACAATAATTTCTATTTTTTGACAACATTAACGTCCCAAAATAAATAAAAGTTCTAAGAACTCGGAGTCACTGACTGGAATGAACTATTGCTACGGCTAGGTTTGGAACATTTAATTTACACAATCATCTTTCTATTATCCCCAATCGAGTGATGTATTGGAGACACTTTTACAAGCACTGGAGGGCTTACTTTTCTGTTTTAGAAAATGTTGTATAACACTTGCGAGAACGATTAAAGCTTACAGTATACCAGCTATGGCATGCAACATCAGCTAGAACTTGTTAGGTTTGCTGGCGCATCTGCGTGCCTTTCTTTTACTTCTCGCTTCCCTATCATTTCCTAAGTCTGGACATCAAAAGCAGCGAAGAACAGCACAAAATGTTGAGTTGCTGATGCACCTGCTGCACTTGAGTCTTTTGGAGGCTAATGGCACGATGTATTGCTCCATCATTTCATCTCCATCACGTGAGATGATGATCATGCTTTCATTGTGAGTTTGGAACAGCATGGCAGAAAACTTCAACCCATGGTGTGCTGTGCTTTCAAGTGTGATTATTTCTACGGATCGTATGAAATGGTTTAGTGAATGATTTAGCCTCTAATTGCTCAAATGATGGAATGAGTGCAAAAAAAAAACGATTATGGGTTTAACTTTTTTCCAGCATTAATTATGACTTCAACTGCTTTGAGCTAAAACTCAGAGCAGGAAATTACCTTTAGTTGTTTAGAACATAAAATCAAAAAGGGTAAACTCATCTTCAATAAAAATAGAGTTTGAGTTTTTGTTTCAAGTATTTATTCAATGAACTTTACTCTATGTGAGGATTCTTCTAAATAAAACTTCAATGCTCTTTCTCCCAATGATCACGTGTATCCAGTCGAATTGCTGGGACTCAGTCGTACCAACAATTTCTGATGGTGAAGAAAAATTTCACGGTCGCCCTGTATCCGGTTTCTGTGGTTTCTGTTGCTGGCCGAATGATTAATGAGTTATTAAGTGGGCGAGAGGATAATGGACAACCGATAGACAAAAAGCACTTCGTGTTATCCTAGTAGAAGCAGATCAATGACCATATCCTTCACGTGCTTCATACCTCATGTCCTTCAACAATTATGAAAAGAAAAACCAATTTAATGATTCACTCAATCATCGAACGTATAGATTAATTGGTGTTCACTACGTTTTCTTTCCACTACTTAAGAGCAGTTGAGTATAGCTGGAAGTAGAATTGAACACATTTTTGGTTCCTTGTTTTTGTCGCTTTTATGCCTCTTCGTTACAAGATGTTTTAGTTTTTCATGCTGTGCATTGCTGCACTATTTCTCCTACTCGCTTTACATGTCTTCTTAAGCTCTCGCATTCACTTCAATAGATAAACTTATGATGAACTAAAATAACTACATTTTCAATAGGGCAGCTACGTCATTTAACTGAAGTACAGTGTGTTGAATGTTTTAAAGCTTTTTAGGCGATTGAACGGTAGGGACTCGAGTATTTATAAAAACAATAACCAGCCTAGAAAGGCCTAGATAACGATCATCTAAAATAAAAGTGTTGAAGATCTGGTATAAAAAATATTTCATTGAGGATTCTAATTTTGCTGGAAGAATGAGACTGTTATAGAAGGGCAATTGATCAAAAGCTGATTGTATTTGTTGAATGGAAATGTGAAGTCCGCCTTTTTGTACGATGCTACATTCTTTGTTGATAAAATCTCTGTAGAACCAAACCATTGTCTCTCTTTGAAATGATGCATGGAAATACTTTTCAGTATCTATTGTTATAGCTAAGTTGTGTCTTTTGATTTCGTAGACGCTGTAATCATCTTCAGGCCGGTAAAGTTTTCTTTATTATATTTGAAGGTAGAAATCCTTCGAAATTCGTGTTTTTTTTGCACGTCTCGGAACATACAGTGCATCTCAGGTGCATTGCTTTGAACATGTCGTGTTTTAAACGTGTCATGGTTACAACGTGCCATGCTCATCACGTGCATTGCTTTGAACATGTCGTGTTTTAAACGTGTCATGGTTACAACGTGCCATGCTCATCACGTGCACTGCTTTGGACGCGTTACGTAGCTTGAGTGATGTTCATGCTGCTGTGTAGGTATTCTGATGCAGCAGAATTAACGTTAAATTGAAGAAGTGTACTGTAGTTGAGGGCTTAACGCGTTTGCTTCATGCGTTAGACCTTGACACGGGTCATATTCTGAACATTTAAAAGAAGTACCTGCGAGTGAGGGAGTGTCAGATGTGCAGAAGTACTTCGATATGTGGAAGCATATACAAAAAATTTAAAATAGAAGACACTTTTTAGAAGACTTCAATCCTTGGTGTACTGTACTTTAAGGTAAAATTATTTCTACGGATCATATGAAATGATTAGAGGAAAAGTAAAGTAAAATTATGTAAAATTCAAGCCTATACGTAATAGATTATTACTAGAGCCTGCTCACCACAAACTAAGCTCCTCTTCAAACTTCATTTTCTCGCCTACAAAGTGATTTGTTGCTATGTAAAGTCTAAATTTGTAAATTTGGTGACGAGTGACTTTAATCCAAAAATTTCATAGGAACCTCTGAAGACATTGATTTTATGGAGTTGAAAAAGAATGTAAAAATGCTTCTGACAAGATTTTAATTTTTAAGTAAACCAATTACTCCTACCTTTAGGGTAAAAATACTAAAAGCCCGCAAGTTTGATGTAATTAAAATTTGTTGAAGGTTAGGTTTGATAAAACATTGGTCGTTTTCACTTTGCCCTTAAGACTGACCAGAGCGACTGCTGGGCGGGACGATGCTTACGTCTTTCCATACTCTACCTTCATTATATTTTTGAGCAACATAAATGTACAGTCTATAGTTAGATTCGTTAAATAGCTAAAGCATTAGTTCTAAATGGTATTGTACGCTACGGACGATGAAACAAAGTAATGTGACAAAATGTTTTTGTTTTCAAAAGAAAAAGAAGAATTTACCGCCTGTTTCGTGGGTGCATCATAAAAAAGTGCAGCTTAATATTCGAGTAAGTATATACAAAGTAGTCCGTTGATAGGAATTTAATGGAGTGTAAACTTCATTAAACAGTCGATCAATATTTTTATTTTTAAACCTCCCTCATGATCACATCAGCTCCACAACTCTACAGGTCACTCATTGGTGTTTCAAGAAGTGCTATTTGTTAAAGAAAATATGAATTTGTACTAGACAATGTTTACATTTTTTAGGACAACCATTTATTGCAAATAATTTTTTTTTATTATGGTGATTAGCCATCGTAGTCGAGTGGTCTGCGGCCCGTGTTCTGTATCGGGTCTCTGCTTGTGCAGAAAGACTGCGTGCGGGTTCGAAACCCGGCAATGAATACGAGCTGTTTCTCGTTTCACGCCGTGAGCTCGCACTTTTCGGTAAGACCTCAACTCATCGCCCATGGACACATCCCAGGATCGTCGCATGGAGCTCGCCATCATCCTTACTCTAAGAATGTTAACCTTAAGAATTTGAAAAACCAATGTACTAAATGTCTATGTACTGTGTACTTGATTGGAAATAAAGATTGTTTTTTTCATAGATAATGTTCCTATAAGAAAATGCTTTCTTGGATAAGAAGAATATTATCAAGTCTGTAATCGAATAATTCTGGAAGACAATCAAGCCTTTTATCGAGTAACATATGGATATAACTGAGTTTTATTGAAAGAAGTAGTATTTTTAGACAGACAGCGAGGTTCTAGAACGATTTCTCAATGATAAGTTGTCAGGTTATAGAAATTCAGTAGAGGTTTCTTTACACAGTTAAGATTGATAGCGATAAATGATATTATTCAAGATTTCAAATTGTTTGAATAACAAACTCTGTACACGTATTGTTGGCATATTTTCTCTTTGTTCATGAAAAGTTGTATTTTCTTTGACTTGGAATTTTAATCTTAGTTTAGAAGTGTTATCTTGCTATCCAACTCTGAGAGGAAGATAAGAGATCTAAATTGGGATTTAATTCAATTATAGTTCATCTTATTTACACATCTAATCAAATACCAAGAATGACCGTCGTGGGTTTATAAATTTATTTATTTATATATTTATTTATTTATTTATTCACATGTTTTGTGTCACTTTCAAAAAAATTAGAGAGATCCAGAGCCTTATATACTCGAATCCGTATATACCGAGTTCGGATACAGAGTTCGGCGGGGTATTGCCCTATGATTCGGGTACATTGTACCCGAATATGACACGAATTGCAGAGTCAATTGCAGCAGTAGAAAACTAAGTGTCTTAGTTTTCACTATGAATGTTGTCATTAAAGAAATACTCAATTAAGACGTTTGTCCTTTGTAAACATATATAAAATTAAATATATTGCATTGTGTTCTTATATGTAATTTTATTTGATATCTTTCCAACAGTATTTGCCATCATTTTTGAAGGCACGGGTATTATCACAAAATCTCTGCCGTCATTTTTGACGGCTGGGCATACTAGTATATAATAGACAATGTATCTCTATCTATCTCTCTCTCTCTCTGTATATCTGTGTGTGTCCGTCCCATAACTTCCTATCTATTACTGAAGAAAAATTATGGAACTGAAATAAGAACGGGTATGCATGTACATAGTATAAGCATTGTTTTGTGGATACCAAAGGCGCCCGATCACTATAGAATAATATATTTTTTCCGTTTTTAGTTTTTTTCTCTTATACGGCTATGTTATCGGTAGGTAAGATACCGAATGGAAGTTCTGTATATAGTCAGGAAAAATGTTCAGATTCTAATAGTCCCACGAGTAAAACTGAAAAGTGTATTTATTTCATAGATTCTTAATTTTATCACTTTTAAATCAAGGAATTTAAACGGGTACTATCCGGGCCATGTTATCGGTAGATGAGATACAGAATGGAAGTTCTGTATTTATTAATAAAAAATATTAATTTAAAAGACAATAATTCGTCGTAAATCTTTGATACATTCGTCTCTATAATAATTAAAAATTAGTAAAATCTTAGCTGTGGAACTTTCACGGGAACTGTTTAGTTTAACTCATATTTAATGTATTAACATTCAGTTAGAACAGAAAACTGACGCATGATTGCTTCATGTATAATAATTATAAAAGCTCAGTAAAATTATCGCATGCAAATAATAATTTTTGCCAGTAACTTCAAATTATCTGAGAAGTAATGAATGCTACGTATTGAAATACGAATACAAAAATTGGAAATGATGACCGTATGGGTCATCATTTCATCATCATCATGTCATAGTAGACGCATCATTACTGCTAGTCATTATTTAAGTTTTGTGTCATTTAAGCGTAAATCTGTGATGTATTTCTTCCCCGCATATTGTTCCAGCGATAGGGCGTCATTCACGAACTTCATCAGAATACATTGGCAGGGAAACACTGTTACGCTGCGTCATTAGCTGAGGAGGTTTCGGGGCTGCGAGGGAACCGCGAAGAGGAACTGAGGGAAACAGGAAATTGATGGGGCGTAGGAAAGAGACAGATGCAGAAAAAAGAAGAAAAGAAGATGAACTTGATTTTAGAATTTACCTGAATGAACTGTTATTGAGCAAAAAGTATGCCATATTCAAGACACCGAAGATTTCAGCGGTTCATCGAAACAGAGGCATGAGTCAGATGAAGTCGACGAATCGGGTTTCAGAATGGATGCAATTGCTCGAAATCAAGTTTGGTAGGTCAATAGTGTTATAAGTTAGTCTCAATTAGATCAGAAATTAGTCTAGATTTAATCAAGAGTTGGATCAAGCGTAGGCTTTGATTCTTGAACGAAGTTAGGCTCTCAGTTGGAATATACAGATTGGCGACTTGTTTAAGGGAATTTGTTTGCCATGAGAGCCTACAGCTCATTTCAAATGCTCTTGAAGATAGCAGTGAATATATTGATAACGAAATTAATTTAATTTTCGTACTTGCAGTTTGACTATCAAATTCCCAGGTTCACATGAGAACAAAATATGCTTAAAAGCAAAATATTATTTGTAAGTCCAAATTCAGAATAGTTTTAATCAATTTTAGTGAGGTTAATTGACTGGAAAATTTTGAAACGTTAGGTTCGTTTTCAAGTACAGTACTGGCAGAGAGTTCTCGGCATTGCTTTCAGACGAACAAAAGTTATGATTTAAAATAAATAATTTTTCGAAATAATGTTGATATCATGGAACTATTTTTGTGATGTTGAGTTTTACTTATCTCAGTAATCGGAGCAGTGAATTCACGCCTGACAACACTCATCTTATGCTCCACTGATGTGCACATGATGCTGACGACCGCTGCTCTTCAGCATTACTGGAGATGTGCTATACGACCCCTACTGTTCAGCCTTACAAGTGATGTGCTATACGACCGCTGCTCTTCAGCATTACTGGAGATGTGCTGTACGACCCCTACTGTTCAGCCTTACAAGTGATGAGCTATACGACCCCTGCTGTTCAGCCTTACAAGTGATGAGCTATACGACCCCTACTGTTCAGCTTTACAAACGATGTGCTATACGACCCCTACTGTTCAGCTTTACAAACGATGTGCTATACGACCCCTACTGTTCAGCTTTACGAGTACAAACGATGTGCTATACGACCCCTGCTGTTCAGCCTTACAAGTGATGTGCTATACGACCCCTACTCATCAGCATTGCAAGCGATGTGCTCTACGAACCCTACTTTTCAGCATTACAGACAACTAGAGGTATTTAACCACATTGTGGATGCTTGAGCAGAATAAACGAATAAACACGTCGTTACAGAATACTAAATTTCGACCAAATAATGCTAATGATTGAGATCTGCTAAATTTTCTGGTTATACCACACTCTGTTGACTGAATGTGTTCCTCACAATTTCTAAATAACTCGCTGAAGTCATTGCTTGCCCGCGCTGGTTGGAATTATTGTCTATGTTTTGAGCGCTGCCGTTAACTTCTCATCAAGGGAGACCATGAAATTTTTCACGTTCCATCAACCACAGGAGTCATTTTTAGGTAATCTATTTTTGAAATTTGCTCTAACTAAAGCCATTCAAAGCCAATTGAGCTTAATGGACACCATAAAGTAACGCCGATGCACCAGCAGCACTCCTTTATTATGTAATCAAAAGTCCAACGGCGTCCCGAATGAAACGTGGGTTTCGTGATGAGGACGCGTGTTTCAGTGTGGAACTGTTTTTTGAACGGTGATTTTTGCACGAATTTCATGAACTTAGTTCCACTGAAATTTCTAGGACGATTCTTGGGAATAATTTCATCAGCCAGTCCCAAATTACAACGATACAATTACATCAAGTAATATTTTCTGAAAAGAGTGAATGCAATAATATCATCGTGGGAAAGACTGTTGATTGAGGAATACAATAACAATATCGAAAAAAACTGTCAACTGGAGGTTACAAAACTATTCTGTGAAGACACATTTATTAATAAAATTAGTTAACGGATCAATAATTTCTGTTAATGATGTATTGAGGCTTTACGACAGCTTTTCGGGTATGAAAATGACTGTTGATCTGATTTTGGATGAGCGCGTAGGTGAAGTGAATTTTACTTTCTAAACGTTTCGTTATGACTAATTTCCTAAGCTTGACTGATCAAACTAACAAAATTATGCATAAATTATGTGCGTTGTACTTCCTTGGCTGTGAGGAAGCTAAGCTGGTAAAATGAATGGAAAAATATGGCATATCATTCCTCCAGTAAATGAGCAACAACCTAGAATTCTTAGATTGAAGCTGTATGAACAATTGTCTCGTCAATGTCATTAGAAATCATTCAATTTTTATTAAATTTAATATTTCCGGTCGAGATCAATTTTAAAATTAATGTTGGTTTTAGTCGATCCAAGAAATTCATATGAATGTACCATGATTCGTAAAAGTTAGACTGTCTTCATGATACACAATCGTTTAGTGTACAGGTTGAAATTCCACTAGCACAGAACGAGTTCAGTTATATTTTTAAATTGAGCCACAGGCTATGAAAAATTCATATTTAAAACCAAGACAATCAAACAGCATTGGCTGCCTGAGCCTGAACAGAGCCATGAAAAGGACTGGATTATTTCAAGCCGCCCACGTGATATTAAGCTCATCTCGTGAGATTTGAATGCGTGAATTTTGTTTAAAAATATTTTTAGGAGCCTTCATGTGGCCAGTGAATTGTAATCTGGTCATTCTATTGAGCATCTTGTTTAGGCTACACATACTAGGCTACAAAGGAAGGCAACGACAATGCTTAGGTTGTATAGAGGACTGAACGAATGATCTGAAGCATGCAACTGTCCACACGCTGTGGATCTGCAGCATCCCGAGCTCGCGGTGCATCTTACGCAGAACACCGAACGATTTTTTATTACGTATACATGAAATAAAAAACGTGAGTGTCAGAAAGATTTTGTAATTAGGTTATGGATTAATTCTTTTTTAAATAAAAAGAAAGGCTAGTTTGCTATAGTTCAGTCATTTAATATATTTTACGAGATATAACTTGTATGCGTCAAAAATAAAACTTAGAGAAATATATTATTTTCCCACTTGAGTAAAATGCACAACAGGGCACAACCTGCTAACTCCTTTTGAATTTTGATAAAAAAATTATGTTGCTCCCAAAATTGAATAAATAACTTCTTTCCTGTAACTTTCAAACGGCCAAGCAACTAAGCGGGGATAAGTAAAAAATCAGTTACACGAACAATAAATAGTTTCTATTTTTATCATGACGTATGACATACAATAAAATAAATAGATTCAAATTCAGTAGTTATACAGTTCGCGTGACTCTTAACTAAACAGCATGAGTAAATTACTTTCAGGGTGGATTTTTTGAACAATTGTTGTGACCCACTTCAAAGGAACAATACTGAAAGCACTTCACTGGGTGAACGCGTCGAGAAAGAACTGACCATTCAGCTGGTACGATTACTGCAACCAGACAACTTCTACTTGCTTGTGCTTTTAAAGTTAACAGTATAACTCAAAACAAACCTAAAAAATTAAATAAAGGGAAAAACATCATTATTCTAATTCTAAAAATGTACAACTCATCCTTGTACAAGTAACAGAGCTCTTTTAAGCATCATTGTTTTATTTATGACATTCAACCCCAATGATTTAATTTTTATCTAATATAATGTGAATTAGTAGTTAGTAAACAAAAATACAGTAAATAAAAAGGTAAGTTTTTCCTTTTGAGAAGATAATTTACTTAGGAAATTAAACTTTTGACAACGTATTTCATGACAACCTGCGTGCTCGGTTTGGTCTCATACGTCAGCTGAGGCATCATACAGAGTGCGGCAACATGACTTCCTTTTTTTTGAGTAAAGTGCTTTGAAAAAAGGAAATTATGTTGGCGCACCCTGTAGAAATTAGAAGCTCCTCCCGTCAGTCGTCTGCTGCGACTCATGAAATACATTAATTTTGAAATCCTACTGCAGAAACAAGCATTGAAAACTCTATGTTGGTTCATGAATTAGCTTTAGTGGAAAAAATACTTTTCCGTTTGATTTTGGAGTTAAAATTTGATTTTATTGCGGTAAGACATCTCATTTAGGAGTACGTCATCAAATTGTGAAGGTCTAAGACTCAAGACTCTCCTTTAATAATTAGTGTGGTGTAAGTTGTCCCGTTACTTGTCAGCTATACCGATTATTACCAGCCCATCACCAGCTTGGTCGACTATCACCAGCTTGGTCGACTATCACCAGCTTGGTCGACTTGTATCACCAGCTTGGTCGACTGGTGAGCGAATCTGCTTGCGAGCGGAAAGACCCGGGTTCAAATCCCGCTGCCGACATGGTTGACGCGGCTAGAAATACGGCATGGGACTTGGGTAAAACAACCGAATAATTATCCAAGTAATTATCCGACCCAAGAATGGGCCAGAAGGTTCGTTCCTATAGCCTCATTCTATTCTATTCTATTCTAAATACGTTCGTTCCTCTCAATTGCTGCGGAGAAAATTGTACTTCCTATTCATTTCAATTCATGAGTTCATTCTAACGACACAGTATGGGTGTTGTTATGAGTACCACGCTCTCTTCTGAATTTTACGTCAAATAATTAGATTGTCTGTTTGATGATATCAACACTGTAAGGCTAAATGAAATAAATTAGCTTAAAAATATCAACTTACCTTCAATTAATCTATTGAAGATTTTTAGGGCTTATTGCCCTATTACTGACACTGAAGTAACTTTGTCTAATTAATACCCAACAATCATGATGTCTGTCAATAACCGAGATGCAATTAGTAGTTTATTTAGCTCTCTGACTCACGAATTTCTTCGTTGTTCGAGGCATTGTTGGGAGCCGATTCTTCTGGAAGATCAGCATTATAGTCTTCACTATCTTCATCAGAAGTAAAATTCTGAGCTTTCATTCCTCTCCTTCTGCGTAAGACATTCTGCCTCCTTTTCAAAATGTACTCTACTCTTTCCTTCCGTGCATTCCTTCTCTGTATCTCGTACTTTGTCAGAGTTTTCATTATCGTTGACTTGCCGTCATCGACATCCAAGTTTCTGTCTCGGAATCTCGTCAAAATTTTCCCTTTTCGTGGCCGCAAACTCCGCGGACTTTCTGCACCCGGAGCCCTTTTTTCGCTGGAGTAAATGCGGAGCATTTCTTGGGAGCTGAAGGGGCATTTAGGGTAGAGCGTGGCACACTCATTCGCTGTCTTCGCCCGGAAGCCCAAGTAGGAGGCGAAGCCATAGTAAAGGGTGGGTACTGACATCGCACGCAATCCAGGCTCTGTGATCACTGACCTGGTAGGCAAGTAAACAAACATACATCACTGAAACTTTGTGAGTCTTTTCGGCTGTCTGTGTATCAATTTGCTCTTTCTTGCAGATTGCAAATTCAATTAAGAACACGAATTCCAGATCTTATTTTTCCGCTTTATAAATAATAATTTTAAAAAATAATTGTGAGGGTAAGGTGGCTTGTGGGCGACGTTGAAGGAGTCAATGGAAGGAACCGATTTATGTGAAAACATTTCATTTATTTCCGAGAAAAAATATCCTCTTAACAATTCTAAGAATCGTACGATGAATAGGGTGAGGGGCCATATGAAAAAATATATATTTCTTAGAGTTTTGGACCCTTTGGGAAATAAAAACAGCCATAAAATACATTAGGCCTCCCCATAAGTACTGTCCAAATTAAATTGGCGGCAAAATTAAAAAAAAAAAGATTGAAGCCAAATGACATTAAATAATATTTATACGCTTTCAAATACATTATGAATAATTTAATGTCATTTTGTAGGATCATGCAATTAAAACTTTACTAATAACAGTATTTTAAGCCTAGAAGAATGTAAGGATAACTTGAGACAATGCATTATGAGCATGGAAAAGTGAAACTCTACACCTAGAGCGACCAGAAATACTCGCTTTGCCTGTGGAAGAAAAAGTTTGAATGAGAGAACGGGCAGCAGACAGTTTTTTTTAATCCAGAGATGGAGATTTCAACCTTGAAGATGATGACTGAATGAAATATTCAAAAGAGCTTGATGACAAGCTCCTAGTGGCATCACTTGAAGAAGGTCCATCAGTGTCAGTTGAAGGATGCCTGAACTTTCTTCTTCAAATTGCCTTTTTCAGCAGTATATAAAATCCTTTGAATTTTTAACTCTCAAATACAACGCAGAAGATTAACTGACATGCAGAACTTTCATTTTCAAAACCAAAGGAACTTTTCATTATGGGATAGAGAACATTTGGGTAAATGGAAAGATATCATAGATAATCATAGAAATTACAATTACCGTTAAATATCTTTTGAAACATAAGATTTAATTACTGTCTTTATTCGAAACTCGGACTTTACTACAAGTTCGAGAAGAAAACTACAAGAGCCATACTTTTTCCACTTTCTACCAAGTTTCTCATCAAATTTTTAGCATCGTCCACATTCCCGATGAGTCAGAGGTATTCCGAAATAATATCGATTTGATTTGAGGATATTTCACGTCAAGTCCTATCGCGTTTAGAGCATCAGTATATAAATTCATGTAGCTCTGATTTACCTGAAATACATCATGAGATGTTTTTCATCATCCGTTAGAGCTGAAGCAGCTCGAGCTGATAGTTCACACGCCAGACGTAGCGCGCACCAGTTCACATCCAGCGCGTAGAGTGCAGTGAAGTTAGTGGGTGACGACTCAAAGCTTCCTTCCGACCTGCCATCGGGCGGCCCAAACAGGCCACTTCCATGGTCTGCAATCCTGGAATTGAGGTTGGGACATAAATATGAAGTTATTTTATATCGCTTTTTATCGATTTTTTTCGGAGACCTCTTCATGATGGTTTAGTTCATTAAGTGTTGGTGACAACATTGTAGTGCCGCCATGATGGATACTCTAAGACTGTTATCCCCAACCCCCGCGCCACCCGCGGACCGGTACCGGTCCTTGAATCATATGGTACGTACCGGGTTGCACAAAAAACATTTACTTATTTCCATTGTATTTACTGTGATGCATTTCTTTCAGGATTGGGAGACTTTCCATGGACGAGAGGTTTACCGAAAGCTGAGAGGCTTCAAGCCTGTTTTCAACCCCCGCCTTCTCCCCTCCCCCCGTCAGCAGGACGCGATGAAATTATGTTATCAAACGTTGACCGGTCCGCAGCGATAAAAAGGTTGCGAACCACTGTTTTACGACACATCATTCCACTATATAATAATGCACAGTTTGTTGCTTGCTTGGTCTGTCTCTCTGTGACGCTCTTAAAGATTTAGATAGGAGGAAATTTGGTAGGATATAGATGTATTGTAAGCATTGTATTGTGGATACCAAAGGCATATCTTTCAATGTGAAAACTCCTTCGCAAAGCCCGAGTCCACTGGCAAATTAAACGAACTAATTCAGTAAGAAACACGTGAATTTTCACGTGTGGGCCTACGAGTTTATACAATAAACATACATAACGGGGAAGCAAAAGTTACTTTACACATTTAAAAATAAATAAAAATAACGTAATAATTCCAAAACAATGAGTTACATATCAAAAGAAAGAGAAAATTTCAAAGTTTTGTGAAGTAGCTATTATATTTATACACAAAATGCATCGTACTCAAAAGCAACTCATTTATAAAGTAAAAAAAAGTACTAAAATACTGCAATGAAGAGCGGCCAAGAATAGGGAAAGTCATTTAAAAAAAGGAATTTTTAGTTACAGTGCAGATGAACTTCATGACTATATTTAATCAATGAACATGTCCGACGAGACATTGCATTATTGCTATGATTTCAAGATACAGAGAATCCGGGTCTACAGCTGATAAGGAACGCTCTGGCAGACCGAGAATAGTACGGAATGCATGTGTGTTTCGATCAATGTTCATCAAAAGCCACGTGTTTCGATCAATGTTCAACAAGAGCCACGTGTTCCGATCAATGTTCATCAAGAGCCACGTGTTTCGATCAATGTTCATCAAGAGCCACGTGTTTCGATCAATGTTCAACAAGAGCCACGAACGTCGACTAGGAAACGTTCCAGTCAACTAGGAATTTGCGTCCTCAGCAATACAACTAAAATTTCTTTATGTTTGAAATAACTTAACACTTTTTTTGCTCATTCTTGTTTGTAGTATTTCATCCTTTTGTGTTACTTTATTATAGTGATGTTGTTGAGTACAGTACATTTTTTGCATCAGTGTACTGTTATAGATACTTGATAAAACTCTAAGGTTTTATTTTTCATTTTATATGTAATTCGTCTTTTTGGTTTCAAGGTTTTGTTTCACCAAGTTTTAAAAATGTGAAGTGATTTTTGTTCCCCCTGTTATATAATAGAGAATGAATAGTATAAAGTTCCTTGAACATAGCAACGCTGGATTGTTTTATAGCTAATTTAAAAATGGTGTTTTATGGAGTAATAATTTTATGAATAATATGTCCCTAACATCTTGAGTTCATGAATTTAAAAAAATCGTTACCCTTGCTACTTTAGATCCAGTGTGTATTTCATCAAAAACATCACTATTTATACAAAATATTTTAACAGTTTTCGACAGGATTTTACTCATGATGATGTGGATGATATAAGCATTAAAAAAACAACTCTGCGAACTTCAGGCGTATCGACTTGGTTCACTTATTTTGTCTTTCCGAATAACTTTCTTTACCCATAATTTAACAATAAACAACCGTTATTATAGCTAATGTAACACATCATCAAATTATTAGGCCTTTAGAATAAAAAATATTAAATTGTTCAATGTGAAATGTGCAAACATAGACGTTGAAGTTACCACAAAGCAATTGCAACAGAACTGTAATTTATCACATTGTAATAACAATGTTATTTACTGTAATTTATCGAATAGGAGTACCAGGTAACAATTCTATCACGTGACACTTTATGCAAAAGTGGTGTTCCAAACAACAGAATCTCGGAACCCGTCTGTGTTACTAGACGAGTAACTGTACTGCAGCTTACTCCCTCTTCTTCCTGACAGCGAAGTCTCCGAAGTAAGCGGCGTGATAGAGCGTGAACAGCGCAATGCCGCCCAGAGCAAACAAGCCGCTGAATAGGACCAAACTTGTGCCTGTGGGTAGGCGAGATCACGTTAAAGAAGACAATAATAATTTAGAACAGGGGATATGAAACTTTCACGTCAAATACAGGATCCTCTAGTGGTTTTTTTAACCAGAGAAGATACAAGATCCTTAGCCGAATTATGATGGAAAATGATCCGTGTTACAGAGCGTAGGCGTTGTGTAGGTACACAGGAGAGCATGATTTCTTAATTTGAATGTGGTTAATTAAGAGGAAAGCTCTCACTCACCAGTATAAAGAGTTAGATGTGTGATGTGTTCCTACCCAGGTGCATGATAGTAATTATCTCTATATAAAATAAAGTACAATGTGTTGATTTATATATATATATATATATATATATATATATATACATATAAATTGGTGTCCCATAGTTTCACCTAATTATGTATCCTGCCTACATAACAACTAAATAAAATGTATATAACATTTAAATCCTTCTTATTATTTGTTTTATAATTATATCACAAGTTTACCAACTTTATGTTACTTTACATACCATTCAATAAAATCCGTTATGTATTTATTTATAGATAAATATATTTGGTGTTCCCTAGCTGCTGACTTAGATAAGGAGAATTAAACTGGAAACGAGGCATTACTAAGGAACTGAAATGAAGTCTTTATCTTAGGCTAAGTATTGACTTTACGATAGAATACGCTAAATCATCAACTCTAGGATACGTAAGTCATCAACTCTAGGATACGTAAGTCATCAACTCTAGGATACGTAAGTCATCAACTCTAGGATACGTAAGTCATCAACTCTAGGATACGTAAGTCATCAACTCTAGGAAACGTAAATCTTCAACTCTAGGATACGCTAAGTCATCAACTCTAGGATACGTAAGTCATCAACTCTAGGATACGTGAGTCATCAACCCTAGGAAACGTAAGTCGTCAACTCTAGGATACGTAAGTCATCAACTCTAGGATACGTAAGTCATCAACTCTAGGAGACGTAAGTCATCAACTCTAGGATACGTAAGTCATCAACTCTAGGATACGTAGGTCATCAACTCTAGGATACGTAAGTCATCAACTCTAGGATACGTAGGTCATCAACTCTAGGATACGTAAGTCATCAACGAGACTAATTCGTAAAAAATGTCTCACACTTTTCTATGTTCTACTGCATTTTATAATTTGCGTGTTTAAAAAGTACGGCTAGCCTCGAAAACTTTTATCACGTCTTTATTCGCTGTTTGTATATTGTATGCAAAATGCCAATCTTAGTTTACTAGTGCCTTTGTAGAAAGGAAAATACAGGTGAAGGAAACTAACTCTAGCAAAGGTGCTTAGCGTCACAAGAATTAAAAGAATTCTACAATCCTCAAACATTGATTATTCTGGAAGATACAGTTCATATCACATTAATTTAATAATAATAGTTTAAAGTGTTGCACCAATACTCTTATTCTTGTATATCGCTTTCTTAATTAACAGTTTATCACCTTCATCATCCCTGAAAAGCAACAAAAAACTTGTTTTGTTCAGAAAAATACCTGCATTTAACAGATATTTTGTAGACAAATCGCCGGGAAGGCTCCAAAAATTGGCTGTCCCGTTTGTACTGAGGAGAATCAAACGACCATCGTCGTCGAAATAATCGCCTGCTGTGTCTGCGAAGTCCTCGACAGACGAATTCCAGTTCAGCGGGAGCTGTGCCAGAGCTGGAAGAGCTGTGCTGCGATGGTAGGTAGTAGATGTTGTTGAGTTGTTGAGTGCTGCAGTCGTCAGTGAGTTCATCACCCCAGTTGATGCTTCTGTGTAAAATGTACAGGGGGAGACAGTATCAGAGAATGCTAAAAGTCTGTAACTTAGCCAGCAGTAGCCTGGGTGAAAATAGACACAATGTGTATAATTTGTCTTTTCGCCAGCTTAATGTTCCTAAAGTTCATCTACTGACAAATTTGTGGCCAATATTTTATGGTTAATAACGTTGATCCATTATTGAAGGAAATGAGGTAGAATTTTAATAATTTGTTGTGACAAAAATTTCGTATCTAAAATTTAGCAGAGACTAGGTTTCTTCGATGAACAATGGAAACTGTCATTTAATTTTATATTATTGTGTTATTTATATGATACAATATGATACAATATTATACTCCATACATTTTTATAAGTACCTAAAGCATTCATATCAGTTAACAAAGAAATTATTCACATACCCAGCACTGTTGAATGCTTTTGATCTATTCTGAGAACTTTATGCTCGTGTAATTCCAATGACATTAATTATTATTAAGTACGTAGAAGGGAATTTGAAACTCAGTTTTTAGAACAACAGATTTGATTTAACAAATTTAACACGAACATCATTCAAACAATGCAATGACAAAAATATTTGTTTAGTTAGAACAACACAATGATGATTCTCATTACACTACGTTATGTTCGTTACTGCAACTTTATAGAATATTCTGATGAATAAATATTCTACAATGCTTTACACATAAAATAGAAATCTGAATTCTTTATAACTCCATGAATCGCTACCTTAATAGCAAAAATGTTTGTACTCTACGAATATTTTCCTCAATTCCTTTTTTGAATTACATCCCTGTTTAATTTGTTGAATTAAATCTGTTGTCTTGAAAAATGAGTTTTAAACAACACCTCGTGTACGTGAAAACATATAAAAAGTATAATCATACGATAATTAAATTCTAAGAAATGACTAAAAGTATTGAACAAATTTTCATCCCTAAATGCTTGTTACGCATGTACACTAAGGTACTCACCACTTGTGCTGGCATTGCCCATCACTGAGCGATGTTCGTAATCCAAAATTGTCGCAGAAATATTCTATATTTTAATAACAATCCGTGTCTTTAATTTCTGGACCAACGCTATTAAACTGCTCAAAGTCTCTGCGTCTAAGCAATTGAGAAAATAAAAATTAAATACCGTATCAAGTGCCATTTAACCAAAATGTTATTTGGCATAAAAGAATGCTAAGTCAGTCTTGTGCTTGCAATAGAACAACTAAAATGCACAATCCATATGGATTAGGTAGCATGATTCATTTTACTGCATGTGGTTTTAAAGAATACAGAACTTCTCGGATATAAAAAAGTGTCGTTTCAGTTTCCACCACCACGTAGAAGCGAAACATCAAAACGAATTTATTATGTTTAGAACTTCAGTTAATTTCCAAAATATTCACAAGAATGACACATCGATTTCAAGCTCAACTGAACAACTAGCATGCAAGTTCGGATACGCGTGTTTCATGTTGTCGTACACTTAATAAAGTCATGCATATTTATATAGCCGTTTGATGAAAAGATATACTAATGAAATTCAAAGCCTTGGTTGAGTTATACTAGACTGAAACAAGAGGAAAGTGATCTAAAGCGCAATCTCTGTTTCCAAATTATCTCTCCATGAATGAAAAATTTAAATTGCAGTGAATTGAAACACTAGTTGGATGTTCTCAGAATTGATTTTAGGCTTAAGAAAATATCAGTAATAAGTCACATTCGTTTTGCTTACCCACTTCAAATGAATGAACATTTTAGTAAATATCTTATGAACGAAATCTATACAGAATTAAGATACTGGAAATGAGGAGGATGGTAAAGAATTAAATAATTAATGCGATGTAAACGTTTCCGTTACTAATGTGAACCGATTTGCATGGATAGAATTTTCACTCGTGCACTTTGAGTTTTAGTATTAACAGTTTAATTCGAATTGAGTGAAATCTTATAGTCAAACTCGGGGCCTTCATTTTAACACTCGTTTTTCAAATTGACTTTTCTTGTCGTTGCACACAAGCGTGGTTTCTTTAGTCGGCGCTCAGCTAAAGAAAGAAAAAATTACGAATAGCATCTAATTTAAGAAAATTTTACTTGTAGTGAACACAGGTTCAGTTTTTCCTGTGTGGTGCCTGTAACTTGCACATATAGAAGGCAGTAATACACGTACGTTTTTGTCTACGTTTTTCATAGTACATCGTTAAACAAAATTTAAGCGCACTTTCTCCCAAGCAAAGACATATTTATCGCACATTTGATACGCTAAACTTGTTTTCGAGGCTAAGTTTCTTCTGCTTATTCAGTTCTAGATTATGTTCTATACAATCTCAGATAACTAATAGTAACACAATAGTCCTTGGCAGCCTCCACTCTCTGCTATGTTACCAACATGTTGAGTGGCATGCAACTGACTGCAAAGAAGGATATCTCAGAACTGGAAAAAGAAAAGTCCTCAGTCATGGGAGTACGAAGTAGATAATGAGCATGGGAGAAGTCCTATAGAAACCCAGAAGATTCAGGAGAAATCGAAATCCAATAATTAGCTGAGGAAGCGTTCGTGAACAGGGAAACTGCGTGCATTAAAGTTTCAGCGAGAACGAATCAATGCTTATTGTCCTTAGCTTGGTTATTATCCCGGAACGACGTACTTATGTTTACAAGGCAAAATAGATACACCCCATCGGAGAATGGTTGTTTTCACTGTGTTCTGTATGCAAGGAACCTCATGCTGGTGAAGGTATATCGAATAATGTTGGTGTAGTAATGTAATATTAGCTAAAACAAATAAAAATGAACTTTCATGTTAATAATGAAGAAGAAAAAATTAAATGCGAATATATTGGGAGATAAAATCATTGAAATGTTTTTCAACGTATCATTACAATTGAAATGATGAAACACGATCCGTTTATTAAAAGATGTTCGTCAGATATTAAAAAACTTACTCAGATATTTGAAACTAAGGTAATATGAATGATAAAAAACGCAATGAGATGATCATAGCTTTAACAGAAAATACTTGATATACTCAGAAAATATTAAATAAGAATAACAAGGAAAAACTAAAATTGTACGCATAACAAACCAAAATAACTTAACAAGAGAAGTGATTTAAATCAAAACAGTAAAATATTTCTCGTTCCTACCTAAATATATAGTAAAATAATGTGCACGAGAAAATGAAGAGTCAAATTTGTGCACATAACCTGACACTAACATTCCATCGCATATCTCTATTAAAATTAAGGTCATGTGTGAAACAGTTCAGACCAAGAATGGGCGTATGGCTCCTACATAGCGTGGAGTTCTTGTGCAACTGCTTTAGAATCCTTCAATGCATTCAAAGACACTCCATTGCAGTAACTGTGTTTGTATAGTACTGAAAACCTTTCTTGACCAATCACAATATCAGGTTGAAGGAAGTTGTTCGTTTGACACAAGCTGAACGCTCTTGTTAAGAGAAGAGTGTATCACTAGCAGAAGGATATGTTCTAAGTTCTCTTTCGTCCAAGATCCTGTTATTATTAAGGAAATTAAAAATACATATTTTTTCGACTACTTAGACCACACTAATTTGCATACTGGTGACTGGCTTTGCTCGGGAGCCTTTATTGTATGGAAAGATCAAGTTTCTCTCCAACAGCATCGAAGTCTTAGTTCAAAACCCGCTGTGATTTAGAGTCTTTTATACTGACAAAATTTTAGCAATTACTGGAAAAATTTTGCAACGAGCTGCTATAAAAATTTAGTTTTCGAGACTCTTCAAAAAATTACCTTCTTCCTGAAAGAACATCTTCACGGATGAAGAATAAGATGCTTCTGCGATGAGATATGTACTTATTTTCTTACATAGTATCAATCCTAACAACTCCATTAAACCCCTAACACTGTAAATATTATTTACCGTAAATGGAGACTAATTCTCATACACTAACAATCAGGGATTGTAGTTCAAGATCAAATTTGAGGACGGCCAATGGGAATATTCTCACGCAAGCGAAGAAAGCCTCGGATAATAAACACACTTCAACACACAGAAAACTTTCATTCGATGCCAGCCATGACAGATGACTCGTTAATGTCATCTCACACTACCACAACTTCTACGATGCTTGTCATTTTACCTAATATAAAATCATTTGCTATTTAATTCAGAGATGCATACAAATTTCGAATTGCTTGTTTGATTTTCATTATCAGAAATGGTTTTCATTTTCAACGAGCAATGAAAAATACTCTTTCCTAGTACCAGTTTACGAATTGCATCTTAGTTGTACTGTTCTCCATTTAGTATTCAAAGAATTGTCTGTTTTTTCATTCGCTCTTCAGATATAATGTTACGATAAAAACTAGTACGTGACAACAAGAAAGTCATTAAGCAAGATGGAGTTCCAGAAGGAGAGACGGAGAACAGAGGCATGAAGGGCTAAACTAACTTGTCTGATGTCTGACTTATTAGTAGCGCATTTGTTGTACTGTAGATAGGAAACAGTGTGACATCTCACTTGACTTTATAATCAGTACTTCTCTATTGACTTTATTATCAGTACTAATCTATTTACTGTACATACATGTATATATAATAGACAGTGTATCTCTGTCTCTCTCTCTATCTCGCTATTTCTCTATCTCTCTGTGTGTATCCGTTCCATTACTTCCTATCTATTACTTGAGAAAAATTATTGAACTGAAATTAGAACGGGTATACATGTATTATGAGCATTATATTATGGATACCAAAAGCACTGGATCACTATAAAGTATGTGCTCCATTTTTTCCGTTATTTGATTCTTCTCTTACACGGTCATCTTATCGGTATATAAGATACAGAATGGAAGTTCTGGATACATTCATGAAAAATTATAAGATTCTGATAGTACTACGGGTAAAACTGAAAAATGTATTTTATTTCATAGATCCCTAATTTTATCACTTTCAGACCAAAGAATTTCAACCAGTAGCATCTAGGCAAGTGATTCTCAAAATGGGCGCTACCGCCCCCTGGGGGGCGGTGAAGTGCTCAAGGGGGGCGGTGGAATCCATCTTGGAAAGTTTTTTATATATAGCAAATTCATCTTTTCGATAATTTGCTATAAAATTTTAATATAATTAACCACTAGGGGGGCGGCAAGATCTCAAGGGGGGCGGTAGATAAAAAAAGTTTAGGAACCACTGATCTAGGCCATGTTATTTCACAGTTTGTTGCTTGCTTGTTATTCCACGCTCTTAAGGATTTAGATAGGAGAAAATTTGGTAGGGTATACGTGTACTGTAAGTAAGCATTGTATTGTGGATACCAAAGGCACATCCTTCAATGTCGAAACTTCTTCGCAAAGCTCGCGTCCACTGGCAAATTAAATGAAAAGAATTAATAAAAAACACGTGAATTTTCCCTTGTAGGTTTACTAGTGACTTTATTAACAGTACGCCTCTTGCATTCTTCAAAACTTTCGTGTTGTGATGACGAGTGATCCTAAATAACGTTTAGCATTTACCCTTCAAGATTTATGTATTAATACGATTGTAACTATGTATCTATGTGTGTCATACCCTTCATCAATAAATTACGGTATTTATGCTACACCTTCATCATAAACCTCTACTCCTTAAGATTACATGAAATTTGTTTATAAGGGTCATACCCTATTTTATTGATTTAAATTATGCACGTACTTTTGAGTGTTACAATCATGGTACCTTAATTTAGAATTACCAGCTTGCAGTTATTCCACTATATAATAATACACAGTTTGTTGCTTGCTCGGTTTCTTGCTTGGTCTGTGTTTCTCTCACACGCTTAAGAAATTAGATAGGAGAAAATTCGGTAGGGGATACATGTATTGTAAGCATTGTATTGTGGATACCATAGGCACATCCTTCATTGTGGAAACTCCGTCGCAAGGCCTGCGTCCACTAGCAAATAAAACGAACAATTTCAGTAGAAAACACGTGAATTTTCACGTGTGGGTCTTCTAGTTAAACATTAATTCCAAAAATAAGTCATAACATTGCAAATACCTCGGTAAATAATCTGAAACGTTATAATGAAGTTTCATGTTAAAATTGTGTTCATGGCGAAACTAAACTCACTGTGCAACGAAAAATAGCCGCAGGTTTCATCGATACGAAGTTGTATTAACACAACAGAATTAACGCATCCTGTTCCTACTGCTGCACAGGGTGCAAGTTGCAAGTTCATCAGTCCTCGTGATGCGCTCGATGAGTCGCATGCCGAACATGACGATGAGTCATGGCGTATTTACGCTCGCCGCTAGACTGACGTAAGCAAAAACTTGAATTTCAGCTTTACGTGGACGCGTTCTGCTTTATCTTCTACCGCCAACGTCACGCGATAATTATTTGGCACAATGAATTAGAAATTAATGTTGAAATCTAACGTTAAAAAATTACTAAATATATCGCTGCTCTATCATTATTACTAGATAATTATCGTTCGATTTTATGAGCAGAATGACGAATGATGTTTGTAAATTGCAGTGAAGAATACGGTGCTCTTAGCCCATCCCGACAAGGACCGAGTTAAGCTGAATTAAGGTTTGTTTTGTCAAACGCATGCGAGACTTCTCAGCTGATTGTCGGATACACATCACACAACGTCGGAGGGTTCATTTAGTGGACCACACCTACCCCATGACTCTTAAGACTACACTGAAGAAAATACAATTTAATTCCTGGGAAATGTTAAATATAATATTTTTAATAAGATTGAAACAATATTTTCTCGTTCCTTGGTATGAAGTATGACAAAAATGACTATTTCTAGAGACAGGTGTGGAATGTGAACATCACATTAGGCTCCTCCGAATATCATCTACCGACTTACGACTAAGAAAGCATATATAACACTGTTATATATTACGGGTCATAAAAAACATTTGAACCATTATGCATTTTTGTTTATCATTGTTTATAGGGATAATGTATAAATACTGATACATTTTTGCTGTTATTTTATTATCCCTATCATTCATTTTAAATATTTCCTGACAGACGTCAGTAACTTAAGGTTCCTAATTTAAATAATAATCTAAAATATGAGGAATTTTATGAAAATTGTAAATTTGCATTCTAAGCATTCAAAAATATAGTTTATTTTATAAAATATATCGTCAACACGTAAAGCCTGGATTAATAATGAAAAATAGTGTAAATGTTAATTTTTGTATATAAGATAAATTCATGTTAATATTCAATAGTAAATGAAATGAAAAATATATATACTGGGACAGAAATAAGAAATTTAACATCACGGCTAATGATTCGAAGAAGTTGTTCATAGTATGTGCTCTTTTAAGGTCCTAAAAAGAAACATAATGCGAGAATGAAGGTTTCGAAGAAAAGAGTAAAACATAATCTTAATTGTTATGAAATGAAAATTAACTGCAAGAAGATTTGATGGCAGTAGTATCACGTAAAAATTCTATATTGAAAATTATTTTGGGTGTGTATTCTGTTATATGAGAAAACGTTTCTTTATGGAAAAGGCTCCACTAGAGGGAGCTGCGTTGTATGCAGGTGGAAGGCTCTATCCGGGGCAGCATTCATAAGTGTTATCATCTGTAGTTAAGACCTGAGTGAGCTTACGATTCTAACTAGTTAAATTAAAAGCGCTTAATTATGGCTAAGAAAACCTATGATCTATTGTTCAAACTGCTTTTAATAGGCGATTCCGGTGTGGGAAAAACATGTATTCTATTCAGATTTTCAGATGACGCGTTCAACACAACGTTCATTTCCACAATAGGTAAGTGCACCAAGATTCAGCCAATGTATGATTCATGTACTCAAAGAAAGGCTGGTTTGACATTGATATATTATAATGAATGGGTATTACATTCACAGAAATAATAGGGAAATTGCAATAAGTACCCGAAGATCTTCCTCTTACTTGAGGTTAGAAATATCCGTTACAGCTCTCCAGTATCCGTTACATCTTTTCAATATCCGTTACATCATTAAAGTAAATCCGGTTCTCAGAAATTGTACAATTTGTTAATTTACTGGTGGTAAGCCAGCTGTAAATTGAAATGATAGTCACCCTTATAATGATTCAAATATGCTTATTTTCAGGACAGTAATGATATGGCATTCATAGGAAAAAATAGATTTGGCTAGTAGTATGCAACTCACTTGACATATGAACTACCTGTGTGTGTAGTATGACATGTACAATTTTGGTTTTAGAATATCTTTGTTTAACTTCAGTTGCTAAATTGAAGGAGAATATACAAATATGTTGTCACAATGTTTTAAACAAGTGGGAATATTATGAATAAAATGCCCTAGTCTCCAAGAGAATGTTTTATTTAATAATTATTAAATGCTAATTTTGAAATATAATCCTTTGTATTAGAGACCAGCAAGTGCACACAAGGTAATAAAAGGGCTAATTCAATGTGTGATGTATCTGACTGTTAGTTCAGGCACAGAACAAATGAAAAAAATGCAATTTTGATTTGCATATTGGTTAGTATTCAGTAGAATATAAATCTTAGTTTAATAAAGTGATAAAATTCTATAAGGTAGGAAAAAAGTAATTCAAGTTAGGAGTAAGTTAGTCATGATGTTCTTTTCATTGTGTTAGTGACTAAACAAGCAACCAAACAACAGACAGTGCAAGGTTTTTATTGCATTGAAAGTTGCTCAAGTTAGTGTTTGTCCTCATTGTTGAAAGTGTAAAAGAAATTCTTATATACCTAGTGACAAGTTGGTTTTTTAAATGACTAAATGGATATTTATGTAGTGCAATTTTATTTTTTATTGTGTTTAAACACATTAGCAAAAGGTGTTATTATTTTCATTTATTTTTGATAAGTTCAACTGAATAATTGGAGTAGTTTAATTAGACCATTCATCACTTTTGTCTTGTACTTTTATATGTCAATCTCCTTATTGTTTTATTTTGTGCTTTTCCTTTCACATTCCATTTTTATCTCTTTGAAATATTTATGCTGCATCTGTGTGGCTGATTGTAGCAGGCAGAGCTAAGGAAACTTGAGAAATATTCAACAGTTGCACTGCTGCTTGAGTTAAGCTTTTGCTGAATTTCAGAGAAATTATATTCATCACTAAGTAAAAATAATTTAACCCTGGAAATGATATTTGAATTAGCTAGCTATGTATTTTTTCTATGGTTAGATGTGATTTTTATTTCTGAATTAACCAATCATTGCTTTGTATTACAGTTGAACCTCAATTTAACGAGCATCCTCTATCCCCTATTAGTCAGTTAAATCGAGGTTCAACTGTACTTGAACCAAGGGTACATGAATTTTGATATAATTTGTAAGATTTGTGAACAAAATCAGGGTGTGGCAAAACAACATTGCATCCAAAATTCATTGCATTGGGGTCCGTTAGATAGAGGTTTAACTGTACCTACATTTTCCACGATCGTCATTCTTGAGTGGCAAGTTATCTAAAGAGATCTCTTTTATTTCAGGCATTGACTTCAAAATCAAAACTATTGAATTAGAGGGAAAGAAGATTAAACTGCAAATATGGTGAGTATTTTCTACATTTCTGCTTCTGTGTTTTATTTCTGCTACTAATGACTGGATTTTTATTTTTGGCTTCAAATTATTCAGATTAAGGCTCAAATTTATTCTGAACTCCAAGCATAGATGAAGTGTCCATGATATTGAGATCTTTATTTGGACCTCTTCATATACATTGGTCATTTTATGGCTATATGATTATGTATTACAGACTTGAGCAAGTGTTTGCACTTTTGTTTGTCATTCAGACATTGGTAATTTTTGAAATTTCTAAATGGTGTGCATGGTATTGTGTTTCATGTTTCTTGTGAAATTGTCAATGGTCTAAATCAGTGTTTCTCACAGTGATCCGTACTGCCCCCCTGGGGGCGTTAAGGAAATGCAAGGGGGCAGTAGGAGGGTAGGCCTTGAATGGGGGGTGTATATGACTATAATATACAGTAATATTCATTAGAGGGTGGTGATTGAAAAAACTTTGAGAAACAGTGGTCTAAATTGTTGAATTTTGCCACTGTTGAAATTTGAACCCTGGGCTTCCCCAAGGTTATCTTGGAGGGCCAATTAAAAATTTAAATTTGAGGGCCAATGGGGCATCAGTAGCTCTGATTGTAGGGAGATTTTTTGTTTAGTTCTGATTTGTGTTGCTACTTTTAATGTGGTTGCAGGAATGAGCTAGTTCATCTTTGTGTGTCAAACACATTTATTGTTTCCAATTGGATTTAAATTGTTGCAATTAGGTCAGTGTTGCCAAAACTGAAATGTCATTAACTGTTAATTTTTGCACTTAATTCAGTAAATGGTGTATGTAATTTTATTTGTATTCTTGTTCCAGTTCCATGGTTACTTATTATGATAATGAAAAGTATGTGCATTAATTGTGGTATTAAGAGTAAAATCCTCTGCAAACATTTCTTACCATTTGCGAATAGGGCTATAATTTTGTCAGTATTTGAATAGCATAGAAAGGTGGCAATGGTTGAGTGTGGTTTAGGAAATTGAATTTCAATGCTTTATGAAAGTATTCATATAACACTTATTTTAGGTGACTGTAGTTCATTGTTGATAGAAGTGGTGTAGACTGATGCTTTTAATTAGTGAATAATTTTGTCTCTGTCTTATACTAGGTCATTTCAAAATCATTCAGAGTTCATTGTATTTGTTCATAGGGATGATAACTTAGATTGGAAAGAAATAGATACTATTTTTTAGTAATTATAGATGCAATTACTGTAATTGTGAGACACAATTCTCTCACAAGATGCCTTTTTTACTTGTAGGCATTTAACTGCAAATGTCATTTGTATTTAATGTTAGACAAGTTTAGCTGTTGTTGTCATATTTATGATCATATTAATTTGCAAAACCAGCTTACAAATTGAATAATTGGGTCATTACATTGCCAGTGGCAATCATATTGTTGTGATGTGAGACACTTGAACACATCACCAGCTTGGTCGACTGGTGAGCGAATCTGCTTGCGAGCGGAAAGACCCGGGTTCGAATCCCGCTGCCGACATGGTTGACGCTGCTAGAAATACGGCATGAGACTTGGGTAAACAACCGAATAATTATCGAAGTAATTATCCCACCCAAGAATGGGCCAGAAGGTTCGTTCCTATAGCCTCATTCTATTCTATTCTATTTTACATGAATATTTGCTGATGTTATGATGTGCTTTGCAGGGATACGGCTGGACAGGAGCGGTTTCACACAATCACAACGTCCTACTATAGAGGGGCGATGGGCATCATGTTAGTTTATGACATCACCAATCCCAAGAGCTTTGACAACATAGCCAAGTGGTTAAGAAACATAGACGAACATGCCAACAAAGATGTCGAGAAGATGATTCTTGGCAACAAGTGTGATATGGAGGACAAGCGTGTCATCCCTAAAGAAAAAGGAGAGGATGTAAGTAATATTTTGTACAGCTTAACTTTGAGAAATACGTTGAAGCCCTTTGAAAAAATAATCTGCCAATTCTGCCTGACTTGTTGAAAAAATATTATGGTTGTAATTTTGACCAGTGGGGATTTCTCCAATTGTGTGGTGCGTGCGGGTTGTGTGATGCGTGCGGGTTGTGTGGTACTTACGGGTTGTGTGGTGCGTGCAGTTTGTGTGGTGCGTGCAGTTTGTGTGGTGTGTGCAGGTTGTGTGGTGCGTGCAGTTTGTGTGGTGCGTGCAGGGTGTGTGGTGCGTGTAGGTGGTGTGGTACGTGCAGGTAGTGCCCACTAATATGTGGCTACACTTTTCTAGAAATTAACTACTTCATCTTGAATCAGATTGCAGCAGAGCACGGCATCAGGTTCTTGGAGACCTCAGCCAAAGCCAACATCAACATCGAGCAGGCGTTCCTGGAGCTGGCGAGCGCAATCCTCGCAAAGACACCGGGCAGAGATCAAGCCCAGCAACCTGACTCGAGTGTCCGCATCAACGCGCAGAGGGAACGACCCAGCCAGAGATGCTGCTAATGCCACTCTACCTTGTGCTAACTTGAGGCTACGCGTTCACTGCACGGATCATTGTGTCAGGTATCAAGTCCAGACGAATCATTTTCGCACGGATTTGGATGGGAGCATGGAATAAATTTCGGAGGTATTTGGATGGGAGAATGAAATGAATTTCGGTGGGAGAATGGAATAAATTTCGGAGGTATTTCGATTAGAATACGAAATTATTGTCGGAATGATGCAGCAGTTGCAGATGAGCAATTTTGCTAGAGATTGAGCTACGAGTAATGGCGATAGACAGAGCGAGGCAAAGGTTATGGTAGATATAAGACAGAAATGATAGAGTAATTATTTTCAACACGATGAAGAGTTGGTTAGAGCATTGACCGTGGGCTTATTGGTGTTTTTTTGACTCTGAAGCCTCGCCCAGTATGAGTTTGCATTCCTATTCGCATACTCGTATTTTGGCTCTACTTTCCAAGTAGAGAGTAAGTGCCTGGGTTTATTACTATGCAAACTGAAGCATGGCTGAAGAAGGTAGCATTGGATGAACTCCGATAAAAATGCAATATCAGGAAAATATTTGAGAAAATCTCTTTTAGCAAAAGTGCGCCACCGGCGCGAGCGAATTTTTTATTCTCTTTGGGTACCTCGGAATGGAATTTTAAAATATAGTTTATGGCGTAGGGTCATCTAGAAATATTTGCGTAGTTGTTGGTTGTGTGAACAAAGCAATTAATGGAGTTTAATGTGAGGGTACCAAGCGAGTTAAAAAATCTTAATTATACGCGGTCGATTTTGCTTTACGAACGAGTTTTTCAGGGTGATAAGATATAAATTTGAAACAATAAACAAGATTAAATATTGTACAATGTAGTCCTGTGGTTGTCAAGGCAACTATTAAATGGTTGCGTTGACACTGTTGCAGCTTAGATATGCGCAGAGAATCTTCAAATAACTTATGGATATGTACGTCCATGTATTCGTCTGTGTAGTGTTGCTTGCTTATTCAGTGAGTGAAGCACTGCAATTACTACGGTTTGTGTAGTTACTTTATTTGCGTGTAAGTCATCTTAGTAAAGGGGGCAGAAAACATGATTGAATTTCCCGGAAAGATTATTCCAATGTTCATTGTCAACTAGCCGATTACTAATTTGTCAATGCTAAATATAGTTGTTCATCATACTGCGTTTTGCTTAAAATTTATGACTTGAATGGATTCTGGCTGATGTGCATTTAAGAAAAAGTTCCTTTAATCGTATGAAGTGTGATGTTCTTTTCTGAATACAAAGACGTGCACATGAGGGGCATTAAGCTACGAGGATGTTCACGAGTATGTTGAATGCTAAGGTACTTTACTTGTGAATATCATTCACGAAATTTCTCGGGAGGACTTTTGAAAAAATTCTTCTTCAGTGTTAATATTTTCGTATATGGTATTGAACGCGAGCAAGCAGTAACGTGAGTGAATTGTAGCTCAGTTTATATCGTATCACGTTGCACATTAATGCTCATCAGATGGTAACTTTTTAACAGCGTGCAGTAATAAGTCCCTTCGAGATGAGGACGGTTGAGGCGAATATTGTGAACTTCCTGAGAGAAGGAAGCACACTCACTCTTATCACACATGTACCTCATGCCAGTATGCGCTAACGAGCATTATGCGGTGTTGGGAAAACTGGTTAGTGCATCGAGACTCGAATGTGAGCACTAACAGGCACAAAACTGTGTAGCAAGTCTCCTGACTGAGAGAGAAGGGAAATAAGTGCGTTGCAATTTCATTGGTTTAGACTTACTGTTCCCATTACGCTCTGAGAGACATTCGGGTAATAGGTTTTCAAAGGGGACACGAGTAACTTGGAAAATGTAACATTTTTTTATAGGAATAGTCTTTTTAGATGCTAAAATGATTTGGTTATTCATTTAAAAATAAATCGTGTATTGATGTTCTGGCCACAGTCTGTTATTGAAGTAGCTGGGTAATTTGAGCATGTAAATATTGAAGGAATGGCTATAGTTCTTTCATTGCAAAGCACCTCAGCAGAGGAAATTTTTGAATTGTGACATTAACGAGCCAGTTTCAGGCTAATTAATGTTCAAAAATCTCATGTTATCAACATTACTCGTTTTGTTATTGATGAACTTGAAATTCTGTTACGGTTCTTAATTTTGGGAAGATATCAAGTTGCCCTTAACTTAAGGTGACTCGTATTTAACACTGGGTGTTTCCACTATAATTCATTACAGAGTAATTGGTTTTGGAAAAGTCCTCAGATTTATGTGAATAAAAGCTCTATGGAAACCTTCAGTGTCAGGTAAATCCGTCGCACTTGAATGACTTAAGTACCACACTCATCTCTTAGATTAACAGTTCTTATTGATCTTTAAGAGTTTGGGAGCGTAACTGAGCCCCGCACAAGTAAATTTACAGCAAAATTTTAGTTGGTGCTGTTGCACCATTGATTAAAGATATACACCAGTATTGACTGATATTAGCGTTATTGGTAAAACAAGCGCTTAAATCTGGGTATTAGTTAAAATATTCATGTCTGTAGTCTCTGTGTCGCATCTCTACGTAATGAAACCGTACCTTGGATGATATCGTTAGTCTGTATCGGTAATTGTCCAAAATGGAGTTTCGGTGCCTGCCATGATCTTCATTTTTGATTGCGTTAGTTCGGAGTGAAGCTTTGGTTTTAGCCAAAATATCATAACATGTGCAGTCCAGTGAGCTCACGACTGCTAACTCAAAAACTCAAGCTAAAATTCCTGTCCGTATATCGGTGTCCATCCTCTTGAAAATGTCCTCACATAACCTTTCCTTGTGGTTCATCGACATCGAGTGTAAAAACGAAACCCAAAATATGAGTGACCAATGGAAGCCTTGTTTCAAGTTGTGTGAAGATTACTAATGGAATTCACGAATATTAGCTGGTATGTAAACTTTTCTCACACACGTCTGGATTTCTTTTATAGAAAACTAAGCAAGAAACGCGTTTAGCAGTTGAGGTCATCATGGACTTCGTAAGACCCGTGTTAATCGCCTTATTTTTGTACGCACGTGTGAGCACATCTAAAGCACGTGAGGTGCAGCTTTAAAATTGATTAGCTTCTCTGGTGTTGTCTGTGCTTCTCGCTTCGTATAAATGTGAGGACTTCCTCGAGTTCAGCCGCCTGCGTATTCCAGTGGGAGTGCGTGGCATTGCCTTCTTTAAGTAAGTGCTTATTGTAAGTCGATGCTTTACTCTCGTCTGAATGCTATAGGTAATGTAGAAGCTGTCTACGCCTTCTCTTCATTTACATCACGAACAATACGAAGAAAATCGCACAGGATCTGCAACACAACCTGAAGGTGCGTTTGTCATTTGTTCCTTGTGAAAAAAAGTTTTACTCTTAGTGTGTATAGCAGTTTCTTGAGATTGGTTTTTGTCAAGTGTGAGTTAGCGTGCGTGGCATCGATGCATATATTTTTTGGATTAATTTTATGGATTTGGGAGTGCGAGGCTGCTTGCTATTGCTGTAAATGCTGCCTGCGAGGAATTCATAAACGAATTGTCCAAATTTATTTGCATAGTACTAGCAATGTGAGTTTTACTCAAAGTACAGATCACTAGTATGAGAATTTCTAAACGGTCATAAAAAGTGATATTACAGTAGGAAACCACCTGGTGTTAACTACTGATCTTTCCTCACTTTATTACCATTTGAAATAGTAGACTTCCGCAAGTATTTCTAACTCAATTTTGTATCTTTCCGCACTCTTCTTGTTGCTGCCATGATAACTCTTTAGAATTAAATGACGATGGGTTTTCAAATAGCGATGTATGAGGTGTAATTATATTCTGATTTCAACAATTGAATTTAATTTCAAGTTTCATTGGGGTTTCAAAAATTTCTTTAGTTTTATCTCGCCCAGAAATAATTACTGTTTTGAGTTCCACATAAGATTACTTTCATCATTATATTTATTCTCTATCAGTTATGAACACATTCGTAAATCCTCACTTCCTTGAAACATCTTAAGCGTTTTCTCAATTTTTAATCCAAAGCGTTACACGAAGTGATGGTGCTCTCACAATTTTGATACGTTCGCAAGCTGCCTTATTTTTTTTAGCACTTAAGGGTATGGATGTGAATGTCGAGCGAATTAAATGTGAAATTAGTTGTGTGTTTACCAGCCTCCGTGAAACCTGAAAATATGGACGTCTGTGTAGTTATTTTCGTATCGCAGCCCCTGGAGTTATTCTTAGTTACTAGTGAGTTATTTTCCTGATGAATTGGATGCATAAAAGGAGTGTCTAGTTTTGGAGTGGGGTTAAACGTGAAGATTTGAACCGATTGGTATTGTTGGAAGTTTCAAGTGAGGAGTGTTTTTTATACTTGCTGGAACTCGTAAAATTTGCACATATTTTTCTTTCTCTCAGCGTTTGCTCTTAATTAAAACTATGAAAATCTTTATCCTTTAGTCATGCGTTTCATAAGAAAGAATTACCCTATATAGGAAAATTATCATCACTAGCCATGGTACATCACTTCTGAATTGTCGCGTTTTGTATTGTTTGAAATTTGTCATCTGGTACATCATAATTTTGTTCTAAGTTGATCATAGGGCTCTTATGTTGAACATGTGTCGTGTAAATAGCTGGCTTCCCTCTCTGGATGATACGCATGCGCCTCCCTTAGCCTAACCTTGTGTTGTTTCTTACTCACTACAGCGACCCATCGTCAATTTGTAAACATCCAAGTCCTTATTTCCTGTTGTTTTGTAGGGGTTAAATTTAAGCCTTGCCTGTTTGCCATTTTTTACGTATCTGTTCAATAAGAGGGCGTCAGAATGAACAGTTCTTAGCTCTGCTGTGGTGATTCCTGCTGAGGTATATATTTTTAACTTCAACTTCCGGCGTTAGTGTATCCCTTGAGTATATTTGCATGGTTATATTTACGTTATTTTCTCATGAACGTTCCTGCCAGCGCTCATTTCAATTCACTTTGAGAAATGTTCTTGAAAAGCAACATGAACTGATGCCACGCGAATGTAGTTGTTTTTGCGGCTATGGAACGCATGCAACAGCCACGAGTCTTAAATGTGGAACCCTTACGAAATGGACGATTGGTTTGGACTTACGCTTGCGCGGTTTTTTGTTTTGATATAAATGCTATTATACTATCAATTCCTGTGAAATTTATTTTCAAATCTATACAATGGATAACCACTATGAATACTCGTCCTGTTTGATGAATGTCTTACGCCAGTATGAACTGTCGCATATTCCTCAACTTTTACCTTTTGCTTGTCGATTTTAGCGTATTAATTGAAGTGATTAACCTGGGAATCTCAAGTTAGTTTATTAAAAATTACATTTGATGCATTGTGACTAGTCGATGAAAATTTCATATAGAAAGTCTCGATAACGTCATCAATTAAACAAAAGTACGAAAAGCACTAGACTTTCTACTGGATCGTTCTCCCCAAGCGCTTCAGAGGCTCATCATTTATACGTAGCTGTACACAAATTTTTCAGTTGACTCAGTGCAGCTGTCTGGTACCCAACTAAAACTTACACGGGCATTGAAGCCTCTAGCTAGGACTGGCGCCGTGAGGTTGAAGCTGCAGCGTAGGAAACTAGTGTTGGAAAGCTGGAGGTCTTTGTGCTCCGTGCGTTGTAGTGCCTGCACACAGCACCGCGTGCTACACTTGCTTGCTCTCAAAATTACGGGATTTGCTTCTCGTGCAAACTGAAAGAGATAGTCATGAGCTGCATCATGAATGATCCAAGTGCAAAGGTCGAGAACAATTCATTTTGATGCAAAATAATACTTTCTTCATCACTTAGTCAAAGGGGGGTTATGGGGACACAAACTCCGCCTTTCCACTTTAGTAGGAGTTTAGTTATTGAAAAGCTTAAGAACCGCTACCGTAAATGCAGGTCAGCGTATTATACATTTTAATTCGACTATTATTCTTATTCACATTACGGCAAGGTTTATGCAGCTCATCAGTTTGGTCGAAGATTATTTCTCGCTTCTGACAGTTGTTGCTGTGGTGAGCAAGACGGAGTTGTGGCTCGTTCTCTGAATTATGCAGTCGATGACGTTTTATTTTAGCTTTAACGGTGGTTGGTCAAATAGCTTTAAACAAAGGAATTTAATTAAGCCACCATTTGTCTAGAATAAATCTTATTGTAGGAACTTCATTTCTATACGGGCAAATTATTCGTAATGATTATCGAGATTTGAAAATAATTAATGCTACTGAATGGATATTTTTGATGCTACATAGGGACTTCATGGTGTTAACTCTTTATAGTCAAATTACGTATCTTCAAGTTCTCATTCAAATTTCAAATAATAGCTTATTGAATTCGATTGTATTTTCAAATTTTATCGTATCGTCATGTTCTATTCTATCCGTAAATTACATATTCCAATTGGTACTTGCTTCAAATTTGGGGAGTACATTTAGGATGAACTGCTCGTTCGAAGTACCTGCAATTTTAAATGCCTATTTTGGATAACAATTCGCCAGAAATCTGTCTGTTGTTCTTTAAAATAATGGATATTTTTTTTAATGAGACTCATACTCGAATAGCATCTCCTTGTAGAAAAACGCCCGATTTTTTTCTAAACAAATGCTTCACTATTTGTACGTTAACTTCTACAGCCTGATTTAGTACTCTTCAATATCTCGAAAGTGTGTGAATTGATTATGGTTACTAGCTTTTGACTTCTTTGCGATTATCCTCAAAAAAATTTGATAGTAGGAAACAAGATTTGTATGATGCACATTTTCTTTTCTGTCGAGTGTTTTAAAGTGAATAAATCTGTGTAAGTGCAGGCGTTAGGGATTAATACAATTATCAAATAAACCATTGTTTTAGTTTACCCTGATTTTACCCCAATTAATTTGGTCTTGGTAGTCGGGAATACCTTGATCTACTTTCCGTTTTTTCGAGGAGAGATGTAACTCGAAATTCACCGTAGGTTGGCACCGCTGCTTCTAAAATCCTCTCTTAAAATTTCCCTGCCTGTCCATAAATTATATGATAACACCACTTCAGTTTTAAAACGTAAGGTTTGAATATACCATTAACAGATTCCGCTAATTAAATTACACTCATTTAAATAATATAATTCTTTATTATAGCCGATCTACATAACTTGCATACTGGGCTGTAAGTACGAGATAGACACGTACTATTTAATTTTTATGTTGTGAATTTAGTTTGATCTCATAATGGATGACAAGTTTATTAAAAATTTACAAACTGTATTATCAACGGCGAATATGAAAAATATTATCAAAATGACTAAGTTTAAGAAATTGGCCGAGTAAAGGATGGCATCGTCTTTGTCTTTTGTTATATTCCCATATAAAATTGTGAGCATGACACATTTTGCACGAATGAAACAAAATAGAAGGATAAAGAAGTGAATACAGTAATGAAATCAATATGTATCTGATGCTGAGCCAGCTGATCTACTTCCTGCAATTCTTTGTACGTGTACGCAAGTGCGAATTTAGTGGCGAGTATCTAATTAGTTTTACATCCCATTTAATGGAGAAGCGATCGTAATTTCGAAACGCTGTATGTCGGAACTGCCGTGAACTGAGGACTTGCTTGGTATTCAAAAGCAATCTTAATTTTGAGTTGTTTTTGCAGTGTTAAAGGTGTCTATCGTTCGGACGCGTTAGTAGGAGAGTTTTTTATTAAAATGCTGCAAATCCTATCCGCAGGAAGGCTGAAGAGCAGACTTATATTAAAGTTCAATTTAGAGGCTCATATTTACTATAGTTTTTCACAGCTGTCATCGAAAAATATTGAACGACGCCGTGTTACCTAGCTTTGGCCGTTGCTATGGTGACGGCGTCTGCCAGACGGACCATCGAAAGTGCATTTTAGTTCTCGGAGCTGCTGGAGAAATCACCAAGTTTCCGTGACTTGAACGTGCATTCACAATTTGCTATTTTTGAAAGTGGGATTTTTCTCGCGATGACAATGCTAACGTAAATCTAAATTGCTCTAGGTCTAATTGTAAAACATCGTTTTATTAGGAACTTTCACTTGAACGTTTCACAAATGCTACTGTGAGCCTAGTGATGGACAGGGTTCTGCTTTCTAACACTTGAGAATTACGAATATTAAATATTGATTGGAATGTTGCATCATGGTGACCTAGTTCAGACGCAATAAGATCTACCATGATCTATTATTCTATTAGATCGTTGAGGTACAACGAATTGTATACGTTAGCATACTTGAACTAAATATCCACTGCAAATCATTAACGATCGCCCTTCGTTTTTCCTGTTTGGATATACACATCAACAAAAACAGTTGTCTTCAAATAGACCGTACACCTGAGTTTGTTAAGAAAACGAGCTGCATAACATGGAACTTGTGGGTTATACAGCTGAAATACAGCTTGACTTCCGTGAACGGATTTGTCAAAACTTCCTTCAAATGCTAACGATGAGTTTAAGATTTGGACAAAGGTTCACACATTCAAATTCACAATTGAATATTTGTGTTCTCAAGCTGACGTATGTTGCTGAAAAAAGCTGCCAGGTTTACACTATTAATGTCTTCGTTTAAACAACAAATTTGATTATCGGCTTGTACATGAATTAGTCACTAAAAGTTGTTAGAAACATTTTTATAATCTATGAAAATAATGTAACTTGAATACCCGTACTTTACTGCTCGATTATCAGTCAATAAATTAACAGTACCTGATGGAACGAAATTATAAAATACGCCTTCAGTCACAGAAATACTATTTTAGAACAAAGGCATTTTAAGTCATCAAAGTTGTGCTTATGATTTGTTTCTGATAGCAAAATGAAATTACCCATGTTGATCAAACATTAAAATAAAATTACAAAGCTCTTTCAATCTTTTCTGCCTGTCATTTTCGGGAAACACAGCGCACAGAGAAGCTCAACTGTATTAACATCTACTGTGATACGCGAGAAAAAATCGTTCGTTATATTTTTTGCCTGCAAATAGCGTCACGATGCTGTACCGGGAATGTTAACGGTGTTTTGCTACTAAAATGAACCATTATTTTTTGTACTTCATCTGCATGAAGACTCATGATGTAGTTTTTAATAAAATATTAGGCATTTCCTTACACAAGTCTGTAAGCCATGAGCTATAGAAAATGCTAAGCATCGATTTTAGATTTTTCCCATTGGTTCTCCACAAAAAAGTGCCATCACCGTAAAATCCGTGATGATCAATTGTCACTCGTACAGAAGTCGTTATCGAATCGAAAATGTGGTACAGCTAAAATGAAATGTTCAAACAGATAAACTACTGTGAAGTTATTTATTTTTCATATGATATTTGCACAGAGTAATCAGTCATTTATTCAGAGCACCAATTCATTGAAGCTCAAAGTTTTTGTTATTATTCACATTATCAGGAGAATTTGCGGACTGTCTGCCAGCCTCAGCGTTGACCATGGTGAGTTTTTGCACGATTATAGGCCACCAAAATACAGAACCCAAGTTATGCGTCTTAGACTTCACTTTCATTATTATATAATGCATTTGTAATTAAAAAGAACGAATTACTACTGCATCTACGGTGGATTTATTGGCTTAAAAATCTTTATTGGCTTGTCCAAGCAACTTATGATAAAATAATAAAAAATACGTCACTGATTCATGATGTATGCGGCACACCGTCATTGTTCATTACTCTGTCGTTCCTGCAATGAGTGACTTGGATTCTACGTTACCCTTATCTCAGTCTTAATGACATACTGTGTACAATCCAAGTCAATCATTGCAGGAAAGACAGAGTAATGAACTATAAATTTGATTATACATTAAGTTTACCTCGTATTGTTACTCCTTATCTGATGAGTTCCGTTCTGTGTAGAATTAAGAGCTGTGTCTTATATGATCAAATTGCAACTTCACAGAACGAAACTCATCAGATAAGGGGTAACAATACGAGGTAAACTTAATGTATAATCAAATTTATTACGATCACTGCTATGTATAAGATTACCTGTCAACCCGTTGTTTAACTCGTACAAGGACTAAGGTATTTTATTCAAGCCATCTGATTTATTCCGGTGTTTGTATTAATTCGAAATTTAAATGAGCAACGAGTTTCTGAAATATCAATAATTAAAAAGTGCTTAAAAGATATGAAGAATAATTGTTGTTGTGTGCTTGTTGACAATAATTGTTACCAAATTAATTGATTAATTTGAGTTAAATTGCTCTTATTCTATTGAGTACCTAACTAAATTGCCGTGCGCATTTTATTAATTTAATAAATACTCCAAGTTTACTTGTTGATGATTTAATGCCTTTGATTTCATTACTCTATTCTGGAAGGCCGGAGGAAAGAAAATAACAAAAGAAGAAAAGGAAAGAATCAAAGCCGAGGAGGAGGAGCTGAAGAGGAAGGAAGAAGAAGAGCAGAGGTAGGACCACAATTAAAAAAAGTGTTTTAGTTTAATTTCCCATGTGTTGCGATGTGTGACATTTGGGTATTTCTGGTTTTGTATTGGCTGCGGTGTAGAATCAAAGTAATTGAGGTAATATTGCAACTTCATTTAGCCGAGAGAAACTGTATTGTTAATATCGAATTACTGATCACATGCACTGACGTGAGCATCATGTATATTTATTATTTTAGTCTCCGTTCATTATCATGTTGATGACGATACGAGAATATCTTTCACAAAGTTCTTGTTGCACAAGATTCTGTACCTCATCGAGTTTGTCGTTCAGGTCTTTGCTTTGGATTGCTAACTGATCAGTCTAGATGTACGATATACGTTACCCTAATGAAATTTTTTTACCATAGCTCTTGGTCGCCACTAAGAAGTCATACGTTTATAGGTGTTAAGTAGCAGCCAAGCTGAGTTCAATGTAAATGACATGAATAAGTGTGCTACATTTAACGTTAATATGGAAAAATATTCTCAATCCTTGGTAGACATGGTATCCAATAAATTGCCAAAATATTTTTTTTTTAAAAATATCCATGAATGTGACATATACTATGCATTTATCATACACAAAAGTATTTCTCTACCAAAGAACTTGTACTTTTATAAACCGAAGGGTCATCAACGTTGGGAAGATCGGTGACCAGACGAGGATAAAAATGTTCAAGTTAAATGACGTGCGTTGGTAAATTGAACATATTGTCTTGGTAGTTATTTGTTTTAATTTATCTCAGTTCGTCAACATTAGCGAGGAATCTTGTCGCTTTTTTCTACAGCAGTTAAGTATATATCTAAAATATGACTTAGAGTGTTATAGGATTTTTCGTTCTGAACTATTTGTAAGCAGAACTTAAGAATATCATGGCATTCATAAATATTATACCATATTGAACCCACAGATTTTCAGTATCGACTGTGCGCATGAAGTTGGGAACCACTAAATCTCGTCAGCAATAACGTACGTAATGATAAACATCGGTTAGATATCCGAACATCGTAGGCCCCATATGTAATTAACATCAATGGAATGATTCACACAGGACGGATTTTGAGGTTGCCTCTAGTTCACAAGGTGTAAAGTTGAGATTACTCAAGTACGGGGCTTTCTCGGAGTTTCTTCTATGCTTGTAAAAATAATCCATAAATACTTCTATTTATGGATTATTTTCACTTTTGCTTTCATGTCAAGGCTACGAGCGGAGGCTGCTGAGGCGGAGCGGAAAGCAGCGGAGGCAGCAGCTGCACGAGCAGCAGCGGAGGAGCAGCTGAGTCTCATGAGACTGAGGTGTGAGCAGCTGAGACACAGCAGACGACTGAGTCAGAAGCACGAGGCTGACATGGAGGTCATCAAGGCTACGCTTCGCGAGGCTGAGGAGGTACAGTTAGTTAAAAGATGACCTCCTTCAGTTTAATTCGTTACAGTTAAATTCGTTCAAGTTTCCCTGCTTCGAAAATGAGTGTGTTTAATTATTTACTTCTGTTAACTGGATTCAATTGAGGCGATATGACAAGTGTAAGGGTATGCTCAACATTGTAACTCGTAATTTCCGTATTTCTTATTCGGGTTAGAAGCAGTTCGGGCGCAGAAGTAGAATCCCGTCCACCAATCAGACGTGCCTTTGGATTACAGGTTATGACATTGTGAGCTAGCACCAGGCCGTGTAAGTCTTCGCTGATTATTGCCTGGTCATATATGTGAGCATAATCTTAGTTTCCTTTTTGAACTGCGTACAGTTTTTTCTTTTATTTCAATTAGACACCACCGAACCTCACAGCACTGTGGGTGGAGTTGGGGATGCCATGCTGACCCACCGCGACACTACTCACAACTAAGAGCCTAAACTCCTATCTTCAATAGATTCCTCTTCACCTGAAGTGGAATTGTTTGGTTATTTGGGTTAGGATATTCAGCAAACCGCGGCGTCTCGTTGGTTATCATTTGGTCACTTTTTCATAATTGATTTTATATGTATTAAATAAGAATATCATAATTTTCGAGACTGTTCATTTCGGAGAGTTCCTCAAGTTCACAATCGAACATTAGAATTGAAGAGCTAGTTTGGGTAATTTCCGATTATTATTTTTATCCTCAATTATGGTTGGGTGTCGCCAGTTTAAGTCTCTTATCAAGTATTCATGGTTACGGTCAATAGTTGTATTTTGAGTCTCTGAGAAAAGTTTAGTGTTTAAGAGCGTCTGATCAAATATTCTGATATGTTGAACTGTCCGTGCTCTTGTATTTTATGAGACATACCGAAATTTTCCATTGTATAGTTTCCAGACAGTTGTAGTTAATTTGGGTGCTTGACGAGATTTTACTTGTAGTCTTTGCCTATGTGTTAGTTCACTGCTACCTAACCACGATGGAAAAGGCCTTGCCTACTCTCGATGAGCTGAAGCTTTCCAGTGAAAGCATTAGTCTCAAGGGTTTAGAGTTGGTATCATTCATTTCTAAGCAACAGGCTATGGCTAAAGAAGAAAGAGCTAATTAGAGGGAAATAGAAAAGGAGGCTGCAGAGAGTCGAGAGGATTTTGATCCGTGACCACGAGCTTAAAATTGCCGAAGTAACAGGGCGGACTGATCTGACATCCACAGTCATTCCTGTCATCATAGTTTCCCTAAGCCATCACCTTACGAGGATGGTAAAGATCTAGTATCATATGAGTTAGCAGAACACAGGGGGTGGATAAAGAACAGAGATTATACTATACGGTTGGGTTACTTGTTGAAAGGTAAAGCCTTGGCGGTTAATTCCTTTTTGTGGCTGTTACTAACGTCCAGTTATGACGAACTAAAGAAAGCTTTACTCTACGCTTTCAAAAAGATTACTGACCGGCTACGGAAAAAATTCCAGACTGCTAAGATATCGAAGCACGAGAATTACATGAAATTTAGTACTAACTTGGGAGATTGCTTGACTGCTGGTTGGGGTCTGCTGAGGTCTCAAATATCTAGGAAGGAATAAGAGAATACGTGCTTGTTGATCAGTTTTTTAAAATGTTCTCCCGAGTGGCGCATTTTCATAAAAAAAACTAAATGCAAGAGTTTAAAAGAGATGGCAAAGTTTGTAGAAGTGCACTCTACTCGTGCGCTTTTCACTAAATTGGCCTTAAAGCCTGAGAATTCTTGGGCGATGTAAGAACGATGTTCGTTGTTGTAAAAGCATTTTTCTTACAAGTTTTATCTCGTTTTCAGAGATTAGTTTCATCAGCTTATATAGTTTTCTGCTCTCTTCTCTGGGGTGTCTACTATACATGATTGCTTTTGCTCACAAGTATGACCCAAGTGATCGAAGTCACTCGTTTACAAACTCATTCGGACGGATCGATGATTCAAAAATATTCATTTTGATTTGTTCATACAGAGCATTTTCTTAAATCACAATGTGCGTTACATTTGAACCACTATTGACATGCTCTTCGTTATGAACCGCAAGGTAATTTTCTCTAATACGAAGACATTTCTTGTGTTACATTCGTTATTCATATTAGTCCCTCTCCAATTGCTCATAGTTCGTTGCTTACATTAGGAGTAGACGAGCTGCTGGTGTCCACCATCTTACGTAGTGCAGGTGCTTCAAACGCTGATTGCAGCAATTGTTGTTCCAATGACATCAAAACTTGTGAGGACAATTAATGTGTTTTATTCATGTAATTTGGGTAAGACCTCATACAATACAGCGAACAACGGACTATCATACTTTTACCTTCCTATATTCTTTGAAATCCTTTTCTAACTTATTAATATCCTTCCGTAACTTGACCAGAAATTATACCACGATATCGGCCGGGCTTTAACACGTTGACTCCGATTGCCTGATTGGTGTAAAACTTCACTTTGTACGCATAGTCACTAGAAGGATCTGAAAAAATTACAGAACCTAACCTAAGTGGTACACATACGTACCACTTCGGAGTCAACGTGTTAATGCACGTGTTTTTATTACTACTGTATCAATGGAACCAACCTCACCTCAGTGGGACCGACTAATGCGATGTGATGGACTTCCTGATGCTCGTAACGCCCCAGAGCTGACCCGATATCTGTCCCTGTGGGAGGGAGGAGGAGGAGGAGGAGGAGGGGACTCTGGGACACCAGGGTTCCGTTTAAACTCCCCCACCCTCGACTCCAGCATGGCAGACACCCCTGAAATCATCCAGGTTAGCTAGTTTTCAATATTTGGGACCTTTATTCTACTGAATATGTATATTCTCTGATGACTTTAGCATATTTCAATTCACAGTAGGATAATTGTAACCAAAATTTTTCGATTTCACACGTAACATTGTTTTCAAATAGAAGAGTTTTATGACTCCGTTCCGTTGAGGGAGTCCATCTAGGCATTGTCATATTAAAAAATTAAAATTTTCATAAATCACTTTTTAACATGATTGATGTAAAAAGCCTCTCATGTTGAGTATGATTTAATATATGATAATTATGTGCTTATATTAATTTGAAAAACCTATGACAGCTTTCCCTGTTTTATTCAAACTCTGTCAATGGAAGCATAACTATCAAAATTAAGCCCTCACATCAAACATACATAGACGTGGCGCTGGAGGTCCTGAATTAAACATTGTGATAAAGTTTACTGGTGCGTCGGCATTCCTTAACTGTATACTGTATTTCTTCACCCTGACAAAATGAAAAGAGAGACTTTCTTTTTTCTCCATTTCTGGTTTCTAGTTCCTAACTGAGGCACGTTTAAGTTCACTCAAGTATGATCACTTTGCTTAAATCATCCCTCCTTATGAATTTTAAATCAATGCTTGTGGTAGTGTGGACAGTGGCTCACAAGACTAGTGCCTAAATGTTCGTTTAAGCAGTCCTTTTGTTAAGTCACTGCTTAAACTAACGCTTGATTCGTAAAGTGATCAAGGTCTTAAAATAACTCGCATAAAAACGTAACCTGGGTAAGGACACTAAAAAAAGATAACATCTCAGAAAATAAATTCAATTGTAAATTCGCCCCCACAGTGGTCGTACTCGAATAATTTAGGTACAAACCTCCTAAAAATCGCACTACAGAAGACGGGGACTGTCACTGGGAACAACATAATTAGTCTTAAAATGTGAGCATTAGCAATTGAAAACCCAAAGGTTAGACATTCACGTACTACTTCGAAAATAACGGGTTTACTTGAAAAAAGCAAAATGGTTCAAAACATTGAAAGTAGCTAAAAAATAAAAAGTACACAAAGAGACATTGCCCCCCTTCTTAGATTAACGTTTGTTGCGATTGCCTGATTGGTGTAAAATTTCACTTTGTACGCATAGTCACTAGAAGGATCTGAAAAAATTACAGAACCTAACCTAAGTGACCCACCGGTGGGTCGCATCGCAACAAACTTGTTAAGAACACAGATCGCAAGTTTCCCGTCCCTGGTGCGGACTCATCCCGTGCAGGTGATCAACTCCGTGGAGGCTGCCATGGACGAAGCGGAACACCCAACACCGCAGCAGCAGCGACACTGGAAGGAGGTCAGTCTTGGCTTCTTCCCACTGGCCAGTCATGATGAATTTTCAGCAGCAAGTCTCCAATTGCTATCTACTCCTTGAAATTATTATTGTTTTACTATATGATTCTGCAGAATTTTATCGGCTAATTCATTTTGAACCGGAATAATTTCAATGAGAATTATCCTGGTCAATAAAAAACATCCCTTGCACCTTAATTGCATCTATAAATGAAATACATAAAAGAACGCTTATGAAATGCACTGGAAAATGCGTAGCAACATGTTTACGGAAAATAATAGGTAATGTGCAAGTAAAAGCGCGAAACTTCACCGGGAGTTACTGGTGCTGGGCAGGTTGCTACACAATAGATGTTCTCTACACAATTAACAAAGTATAAGAACACTTAGGAAATGTACTTTTAAATACGTAGCAACACATTTGCTGGGAAATTATGGGCAATACGCAAGCAACAGCACAGGACTTCACCGGCAGTTACTGGCCCTGGGCAGGTTGCTACACCATAAATGTTCTCTACACAATAAATGCTATCTACATAATAAATAATGTAAAAGAAAGCGTAGGAAATGCACTGGAAAATGCATAGCAAAATATTTGCTGGAAAATTATAGGTAATGTGCTAGCAAGAGCGCAAGACTTAACCAGCATTTACTGGTACTGGGCAGGTGTGGCTCCAGCTGCAGGTGGCGCTGCGACGTAAGCTTGACCGGGCCATCTACGACCAGTTGCTGGATCTCGCGCCACATCTGGATCATGACTCCATGGTGGGTGTTCTCATTACTGGTCATGTCTAATTTCTTATGATATTGTCAATAGCATGCGTCAGATTTTGAAATTTCTGGCGTAGTTGTGTGAATGCACAATTACAGCGCCGTAAGGCATCTATAAGTCCGTGATCTTCACAAACTTCAATTTACTATGAGAACAGTCAAGAAATTAAAACTGTTCCTTTGAACTTTAACGGCAGAATGTTTGATTGCATGAATGTTTGATTGGTCGTGTTGGTTGTTTCATTCCTGATATTGCTACTTACTGACATTGTTACTTGCTGATATTGTTACTTACCGGTATTGTTGCCGGTATTGTTGAGTCGAGAGGGTAAACAATACCAATATTGTTACATATTGGTATTGTTTCTTACCGGTATTGTTGCTTACTGATATTGTTACTTTCTAATATTCTTACTTACTGTCATTGTTACTTATTGTTACTTACCAATGTTGCTGACTAGTATTGTCACTTATCGATATAGCACATGGGATACGCAGGGTAATATTAATAATCCTATGCAGAATTATGCATTGACGCGACCGACCTTCCCGTGGTATTCAGTTACAGTGATGGTTGTTAAAGAAAAAGTGTACCTGCAATTTAATGTTATGACTGCTTGAAAAGTAACTAAAGGGAACTAGGATACCTTCACTCAGACTGATTTCTTATTAACAACGGCATAGACATGGCAACTTACATGACGTCGTAAACAACGTGTTACGCACGTAACACTCTCGAGTACTAAGCTCTGGCTCTATTACAAGTAACACCTCGATGTTCAGCTCTTTTATTGTGACTAGTCTCTTGAAATCCGCAGCTGGATGAAATAATAATCTCCCTCTACAGACCAGTTATCTGTTAATTACAATGCTACAAGCGTAGTCTTATTCTGATGGGCGTCAGGTATACTCGTTCTTCTGGACTAGTCATCTGATTGGCCATGATTCCTCATGTGTACTTGTTCTTCAGGACTAATCATCTGATTGGCCATGCTTCTTCAGGTATACTCATTTTTCAGAACTAATCTGATTGGCCATAATTCCTCAGGTGTACTCATTCTTCCAAGCGTCTCCCCTCGTGTCCGTGAGTTTATGGAGCAACACCACGAGGTCTCCCAAGAATTCTTCTCTCACGGTAAGTCCAATACAATAATTGAATTATGTGGCATCATTTGCATAAACACCAGTAAATTGTGAACTATGTGGCGAGGTAGCTCGAGACTAAACTGTTCTTGAGAGATTTAAATCTTCTCATAGAATAAAGTGTAACACTTAGAGCGGAGGTAATGGGATAGCGATACTTTCAATAATAGAACCACTGAAGCAAAGCTGGTGCAGTGGCAAATCTAGAGAAAAATTGAAATTTGAGATAAGAAATAATTGTTTAACTCGGTACACGGTAACAACGTACATGAATTTAGATATCAGTAAAGAAGTCAACAGGTTTAAACTGGACCGAGTAACTGATTTGTGGTGGAAAAGAACAAACCGAAAATTTGAATTTATCTTTTTGTAAGACGCAGGAAAGTTTAAGCGCAAAAGAGGATCACAAAAATAACGTAGAATGTCGACGAAAAAAACTTTACCCCACAGAACAAGAACAGAACAAAACAAATGATTTATAGTCGATAAATTACCAATAAAAACTAATTCTATTTGTGTTCTTTTACAAGCAATCTTTAACACCCAACTGCTGTTTCTAATTCACTGTTCAAACTCGGTATGAAATTCTCCTGTCCCCTTTTTTAACGGCAGTCAAATATTTATTTCTCTAACTGGCATTCGAAAAATATTTAGTGTTTTCATTCACGCCCCATTTGAACGTGCAAAGCCTCGTTTTTTCCCGTAGTGAATTTACTAGCAATTTAATCTCAGTGTGTTTTGCCGTTCCACGTGTAGGTGGAAGAGTTGGGGGTGAGCTTCGATCTTCCACCGAGTGTGGTGGAGAAGGAGTGTGTGGTGAGGGTCATGAGAACTGAGTACGACCACTACTCGAAATTTTCCGCCTCTTACTCATGTCCTTCGGCCCCAACTGATCTACCTTCACCCACACTCACTCTGCTTGGTGAGTAACTGCAAGATAAACAGTTTTGTCAGATGTGCTGCTAAACATTGCTGCTAGATCTGCAGCTAAACTAGGCTTCTAGAATTGTTCTTAACAGATGTTGCTAGATCCGTTGCTAAACAGTAGTACTCCTAGGTGTTTCTAAACGATGCTGCAAGATCTGCTGCTAGACTGCTGCTAGATATGCTACTGAATAGTGCTGCTAGATCTGTTACTAAGCTAGGATTCAAGAATTGTCCTTAGCCGATACTGCCAGATCTGTTGGTAAACAGTGTTCCTAAGTTTGTTTCTAAACGATGCTGCTAGATCTGTCGCTAAACGGTCAAATTCTGTACTCAGTTCTTGCTCCTCGTGCTTTAATGTTCTCATTAAAGTAACCTAGGTCCTGACAAACTAATCTATAAGATAAATTCATCCTCGAGTTGCTCGCTGCGGCTTCGTTTCCGTGTTTGCACTAGTCTAGCTTGCTTTGGCGGCCGATTTAGAAAGCAGAGCAACGGGCAGGAAAAGAAAAAGCTTGAGACTATACAATTTTTTGGTTCTGTCTCCCTTTTTTTGTGACTGCTCACATCAGTGTCATAACGGTCTTTCCATTCTTAGGTTCCGAAGATTTTCAAAATATTTTGAGAAGAACAATGAGTTGAATTTTTTAATTGCTTTTTACAATCCATAATGAAACTTGCTTTGAAAGACGAGAGGAAGAAATTGAGAACAAGAGACATGCTTCAAAATATTAATTAAATGAGCTAATTGCTTATCATTGAAGTATTGCACCAATTTTATCTAAAAGTTCTTGCACAATGTTTGTTCACAACTCTCCGATTGCCATTTCAGAAAAAATGAATATGAACCTATGGAATAAATTTTCGGCTAAAAGAACGAATAATTGTTTGAAAATATGAAATCATATATTCATAATATTATACTTCTGCGTTGCAGTGTGACTGTAGTATCCTAATGTACCTTTTTCTAGTTTTTTTTATTTAAAAGACTTCAAAGTGCAATTGAAGATTACGCCAGCAGTGTATCACCGACCAAAAATCTACGTGTATAAACTTAGAAAAACTACTACAATACAAATACTAGTGTATAAACACTACAATTTATTTACCTTATTCTGTAGTCTTATCGTTCATGGAGCGACTCATCAAGTCTCCGCTCTCACAGTTGATAATGGAACTTATTTGTTTATATTTAGTAATATATATGCTTATTTACGGTTGTAAAAATGCTTTGTTAAGAACTTTCCGGAATATCTCTCTTTTTAAATTACACTGCGCTAATATGTATCAGGTCAGGTATCATCAAATATTTATAGGCGGGAATATGGGGAATTAATGAACCTCTCTAAGACAGGAGCACAACTCAGGTGAACTTTTACCTAAATAATACCTACTAGGTACTATAGCATCGGCGACATGAAGTATCTACTAACATCCCCAAGCTGCAGAGCTTGTTTTTCGGAATTTATTCGAGTTTCAGTTGTCTCGTAAAGCGTTAGTATTACCTGTATTTAGTGGGGTATTCACAACTGCCTACATTTCGCCAGACATTGCTGAGTCGCTGGTGACAGCAGCAGAAGCAAGGCTAGCAAGAGAAGACTTGCAATGTGATCTCAGCGGGATCGAGGTATGGAAGAAAATACTTGACTACAATCTAAAGATACTCCCTTCCAACCATATTTCAAACTTACGCAAAACCCTTCGTGATATTCAACGTGAAATTTATAATTTGGTTTTTATGGATGATGATATATTGATATATTTCACTAAAGCGTTGTGTTTTTTTGAAATGTGTATGTTTATTCATTGTATCTTGACGCAGCCTCACATCCCGGAGGAGGGTGAGTATCCATGAACCTCTTATGAGTCCAGCAAGGAGGCCTCACGTTAGGTGTTTGAAGCTCTTGGAATAAGTGCATGAAACTAAAATTTCTTGCTTAAAAACGTGGCATTTTTAACCGTTTCTACGTAGGCTGGTATAATTTGAGGTCATTTGAAGGAGAATAAGTTGCGTTATTCTATTACAAAATTAAGTAAATGTCTATGAAACGCTCTCGTGTATTTTTCTAATGTTAGTATATCTTTCAGTTTCTAAACTTCTGAGTTACCACAAATAAGTTTTCGTTGAAATCAACATATTTGGAGTTCATTAAAGACATTCATATATGGTAATTGAATTGCAGTAGAAGAATCATGCTCAACATTAGAAATTCTTCATAGATTTATTAGAAATTGCAAATTCTACCTAAGGAAATGCTTACATTAACTATTTAACACTAACATTGCGATACTACAGTAACAAAACTACCATTACAATATTACTGTAACAGTAACACCACCATTGCAATACTACTGCAACAGTAATACTACCATTGCAATACTACTGCAACAGTAACACCACCATTGCAATACTACTGCAACAGTAACACCACCATTGCAATACTACTGCAACAGTAACACTATCATTGCAATACTACTGCAACAGTAACACCACCATTGCAATACTACTGCAACAGT